>JAGDQO010001339.1:0-51448 GCA_018342035.1 Solanum appendiculatum | reverse complement strand
ATTTAAAGACCCTAAATACCTCGATTTGTGTTGAAGAAAGTAAACCCATGTAAATTAAAATACGTCACTCACAAATATTACAAAATAAGAATTGCCAGAAAGTGACTTGGCTCGTAGGACCCCAAACATAAGAGTGAATAAGTTCAAATGAAGACGTAGTTTGATGCATATTTCCATTAAATGTGAAAAAAATTGATTTTGCAAGATCACTAGATTCACAATCAACGTTAACATTCTTCTTAAAATTAATCTTAGACACTAAATCGCCAGAGAAAAACAAAGACGTCAGATTTTGAGTATGAGGATGTCCCAACTATGCCATAGTTTCTAAAGAGCAATGACTGAGTTGATCTCCAAAGAAGACAAAGCAAAAAAGCACTTGTGAGAGTTGTAGGATGAGTCCAAATCCAAGATGAAGAGTTCCCCTTGTCTATGGCCGCTACCAATCACCTTTCCGATTTTCAGATCCTAAATAAGACAAAGATTAGGTAAGAAAGTAACTAGGCATCGTTGGTTAACAAGATGATTAAAAAATATCAATTAGCAGATAATTTACAGACAAAAAGTGCATCATATAAGACTATAGGAGGAGAATCAGAGAAGATAAATTGTAAAGTGCCACTTCTCTTAATGTTGAGGTTCATTCCGTTGGCAACGGTGATTGTGCCAGAGATGGGAAAAGCCCGGGAGGAAGAAAAGGTTGTCAAGTCACCATTCATCTGCTGAGTGGCATCCAAATCTATAATCCAAGAATTAGTGGACTTAGGCTTACCAAAACCTGCATTATGAAGAGCTTTGATAAGTTATTGCACAAACTCAACAGTTATAGAAGATGAGGAACCATCAAAAGGATTGACAGAAGAGGTAAAAACAGTGGGAGTGGTTGAATGGCCAGGATGTGGTGGACGAGTCCAACAATTTTTGATCAGATGACCATCTTTATTGCAATATCAACAAAAAAGTTTAGCGGTAGACCCTCCCTTGGTGTGGCAATAAGAAGCATAGTGACCCTTTTCATAACAGTTGAATCACTCAATGGTATATTGGTCATGATATTTCCCTTTGTTTGCAATAAAGGAATTAGGAGGGAAATTCTAAGAAGAGAGAGAGGCAAGATGAGTCTCTTTGGCAAGAAGATCAACAAGGACATTATCGAGCGATGAGGTTGAGTTGTGATTGAGAATAAAGGCTCTAAAATGTTCAAACTCTGGTTGTAACTTCATAAGGAATTTATAACAATGAGATTTCTGTCTTAAGTTAAGGACCGTGTCAAGCACTAATGTCGGAATACTAGTGTCATCAATCATGTCAATCTCACTCCAATTCAACATGATTGAACAATGAAATTCTTGAATGTTAGCAGTCTCTTGAGAAAGAGATGTAAGAGATTGTTCCAGTTGAGAAATTTGTGCATAATTACTGCACTGATATACCTTTCAAGATATTCATACATCGCAAGAACAGAGGACATATGAGTGAGATTCTGAGCAATGATGTTGTCAACAGACTCCATGATCCAGGTATGTACCTTTGCGTCAAACACACACTATTTGGAGGTGATTTCTAAATTATCAGCCGTGGTTTCTCATTTGGGAAAGGTAACATGAACCCCAAGCTCTTTTACCTAAAGAAAATTTCAAAATTACGAAGCCCACGAAAAAAAAGTTTTTTCCATCAAAATTCTTACCATGCTTTGATTATGTGAATCCATTGGAAAGGACGGAAAAGAAAAACAGGTGAGTAGAAGGAGAGGGAAAACATGAAAGATACAAAAAAATTCAAAATGCTAATACCAAATGAAAAAGGGATAAACCTTTATTTCTATATCTTTAAAAGGAAGGAGATTATCTCCTTATAAGATTATTAGAAAACTATTTATGGTAAAATACTATATATGGTAAGTACTATACATGGTAAGTACAATTAAAGAAGATTCTATACTAATGTTGTGTAATCAGCTATATAGGGTAGGTAAAGATTGTAATTTATGGTGATTAAGTAATTTATGGTGATTAACAAACATCATATCTCAAAAGAAATGGATGATCTCCTTCACTGGAATAAATATGAAAATAATAGTGTCATTAAACTTACTCATTGTCTTGTCCTCCATTTAAAAGAAAATAATATATAGTTGGACTATCTTTTGATTTTTTCATGAGAAATAAGTTTATCAAGTTAACATAATTGACTCACATATTTCTTTTACTATTCTCTTTTAAACATTTAATGACACAAAGTTTTTCATAAATACATAGTTGCACAAATTATACACACTATTTGATAAAATAATTCAAAAATCCTAGAGATTAGAAGGATTAAATGAATGTTGAAAAAGGTATTTTAGAATACCTTAACTTGATTTCTCACCGCTATTTGATATGAGTCTCGAATCCTTGACTTAGTGGAAAATTTTAAAGTATTTAATCTACCATTAAGATCAAGGATGTTTCGTGCCCAATCTCTTAAACAATTATTGTTAAAAAGGCCCAATACAAAATAAATGGAGAAAAAAAGTAACACATACATAAATATTTTGACTAAGCTTGCAACAAATATAAAGAAATAAAAATGTCAAAATTACATCAATGTGCATTTATGTTTGTAACCAAATAATTTTATTTATTTAGCATACCACAATATAATTTTCTAAAATATTTACTATAGCTATGTTTGAATATAGATAGTAGATATTGTCCGAAAATTGCTATTTGATAGGGGCTAGAAATTTTCATAAATATACATGCTTTTTCATTACTATTAATTGATATTGATTCTTATTTCTTATATGTTTTTATTTTAACAACTTTATGACTCAATCTTTCATTATCACTTTAGGCGAATTAAATGTCGTAATTTATAAAGAAATTCAAAATCATAGGTGATGTTAAAATATTTATTCTATAACTAATCTTAAAAATGATGAGTTCCATCATAGAATTTATTTTGAAAAAAAAATCTCATAAAAAATGGAGAAAATATCATATTATCATAATTGTTAACATGAATGTACAACAAATAATAAGGACCTCTTTGAAAAATAACACCTTATAATTGATTTTTTCTGCTAATTACATATTTTTGAAATGTTTGTCTAGTCAAATAACTACTTGATCAATATCTAATTGGGTGTAATTGAGTAAAGTAATTATACTGTTCAATTCTCAAAGGGGTGGAAGTGTAATTATACTCTTCAATTCTCAAATGGGCGGGAGTGGGGGCGAGAATTGTTGGTTAGTACATGACTTATTACAAGGTTACTATTAAAATTTCTTTCCTTTTTGTATTAATTTTAATATATTTTCATTAAATTTATTTAAATTTAAATGATTTCTTCTTTTGAAATTTCTTTTTAATATTACTTTTTAAATTGTTTTTTCTATTTTTTAAAAATATTCTATTAATTGCTTTACTTCTAATTTTTCAATCTTTAGTTCTAACTTTTTAGGTCTGAAATTGTCACGACCCATAAATGGACGTGATGCCACTTGGCCATTCCCACCAAGACAAGTCAGCCTCAACTCAACTCAACTCAAGAAAAAGCCAAAAGATAAAGCAAGAAAAAGACAAAAGCGGAAAACTTATTCAAAGTAAACAATACCCAAAACCTGGTTGTCATGTGTACAAGCCACTAATGTAAATACATAATTCGAAAGATAAATACAAGTCTCAAAGTCTTTGTTTCTCAAACAGAACAAAGCATAACAAAAAGGAAAAGAGGGCCCATTGGAATGACAAGTAGCTACCTCTCAAGTCCTTCAACGAGCCTCGAAATCAGGAGGAGAAGAAATAGATCACACGGGTCTGGGCTTGGAACCCACACAAGTGTAGAAGCAAGGAGTGAGTACAAACAACACGGTACCTAGCAAGCAACCTAATAAACAAGGAAACCTAGCTTGAATTGAATACTTCTTTCATCCCAACCGAACATCCATAAACTTCAACTTGCATATGAATCAGCCCAACCTAATAGTTCCACAATACACAAGTCACAAGGCTCAAAGATCATAGACCAATATGTACATCTCAATAACCGTAAAGTGTCAAATCATTTACTCACAAGTACCTAGCATTTCAATCACAAATATCAAGCATGTTTAATTCACGTATCAAATAAACAAATCATATACACCAAATAGCTCAATCACATGCATCAAATACGTGAAATATATGCATCAAGTAGATTGATCACAAAGGTCAACATGTGCCGGAACCATTTTCCTTCAGCACAATGTCACTAGCCGAAACCATGTTCCTTCGGCTTTCAAATTAAATCACTTGCCGGAATCATTTTCCTTCGGCATATATATCACTAGCCGGAACCATTTTCCTTCGGCTTTATCACAAAATATCACTTACCGAAATCATTTCTCTTCGGCATTTATATCACTAGCCGAAACCATTTTCCTTCGACTTTATCACAAATAATCACTTGCCAGAACAATTTTCCTTCAGCATTTATATCACTATCCGGAACCATTTCTCATTGGCTTTATATCATATCACTAGCCAGAACCATTTTCCTTCGGCTTTATATCAAATATCTCACCACGGTGTTCAACAATCAATGCACACAAGCAATATCAAACCACATGGAGAGACAACAGTTCATACAATTCATCTCCACTTTCATGCATTCAAGCAATTCACTAATCAATCAATAAGGGCCACAACAAGGCAATTCACAATTTAACATTACCATCAAGTAGCCTTTTTTCATTTTTCCCTCTTTTTGTTGGTTAACATTAATCAAGTGGAGAAAATAACCCTTCACCTCAATCCCAATTACTCCCAACACATATACGATGAAGAAAAGTAGACAATTCTACTAAATTACAAAGTTTAAGAGATCACTTGCCTTAAAAAAATCAATTAATAAACCCAAAGCTTGCGTTTTCCTTTCTAAATCACTTCCAAAGCTACACAATCTATAACAATCAAGTATTCACAAAAAATATTCGGAAACAACAATACCACATCAATAACATAGAAAAATGGGTCAATCAACTCAAAACACAATTTAAAAAAGAAGGTTTGAATCGGGATATCAATACTTGAAAATCATATTTAAGTTTTTAGGAACTCATTGGTGAAAACCATTTCAAAAAAGGAATCAAAATCAATTCAAAATCACTATTTTAGATTAGAACTCAAGTTTTTAAAAAACCTTGCCATGAACAAATCAAAATCCCAAATTTTTATGTTAAAATCCATAAATAATCAAAGGGAAATGAAATTTTAGGTTCACAAAAGCATACCCCAAAGATTTAGCATAAGAAATCTCTTCAAAAATCGCCTCTAAGGGTTTACCAAGCTCAAAAATGGAAAATGGGGCTTAAACCCTGAAATTGCATGTCAAAAACCCCCCTATGATGTCACTTTCGCGACCATGGGTTCTCTTAACCGAACCCCACAAAATTTGGGCCCTTCACGATCGTGAAGCAGACCTTCACTAATACGAAGGTCGCAAAAGCAAAATCTCTTCGCAAACATGAAGGTAAAATGGGGTTGACCCTTCGCGAAAGCGACTAAAACCTAGCTAATGTGAGCCTCGCGAAAGCGAGCCATCCCTCGCGATCGCGAGGTGCACCAGAACAAAGACATCAGTAAAACTTGCAATCTCACAAAACATTGAAAGGACCCTCAAAATTAGTTCAAAACCCCATACACACAAACCAGATATGCAAATCGATAAGTTGAGACCCAACTCAACTGACAAGCTAGGAGGCAAGGCCAACTTATAGGCCACCTCTCCCACTCGGCTCAAAATCTCTAAAGGTCCAATGAAGTTAGGGCAAAGCTTACCCTTCTTTCCGAACCTCATCACACCCTTCATGGGTGACACTCGGAGCCAAACATAGTCGCCCATCATGAACATTAGCTCTTAAACTCTCGGGTCCGCATAAGTCTTCTGTCGACTCAGGGCTGTCAAAATTCTATCCTGAATCATACGGACCTGCTCCATAGCATGTCAAAGCAAGTCTGTATCCTAAGAGTCTATCTCTGCTGAATCTAATAAACAATTCAGAGATCTACACCATCTACCATACAACGCCTCAAATGGGGCCATCTGGATACTGGAGTGATAACTGGTGTTGTAGGAAAACTCTGCTAAGGGAAAATATTGATCCCATCCAACACCAAAATAATTCACACAAGCTCGGAGCATGTCCTCCGACATCTGAATCATCCGCTCAGACTGATCATCTGTCTAAGCATGAAAAGTTGTACTCATATCTAACCGTGTACCCAGACCATGTTGTAAAGCCTTCCAGAAATGGGAATTAAACAAAGAACCTCGATCAAAGACAATGGAAACTGGACTCCATGTAGTTGTATAATCTAACTGTTATAAAGCTCAACTAACTTCTCTGTCATATATTTCACCCGAATCGGAATTAAGTGGGCAGACTTGTCAGCCTATCAACAACAACCCAAATGGAGTCATAACCACCCACGGTGGTAGGAAAGCCCACACCAAAGTTTATAATTCTCCGTTCCCACTTCTAAGTGGGAATAGACATCCTTTAAGATATTTCTCCGGGCCGCTGGTGCTCCCACTTGACATGTTGGTCTATCAAACACCTAGAAATGAAGTCTCCAATATGCCTCTTCATGCCACACAACCAGTAATGCTGACTCAGATCATGATACATCTTTGCCGCTCCAGGATGGATTGAACATCGAGAACAATGGGACTCCTCAATAATAAATCTAATCAACTCGCCCATCTTCGGAACACAAAGCCTGCTTCTGATCCTCAAGAGATTATCCAGATCAAGGACATCCTCCTTGGCATCCCCTCTAAACATGTTGTCTTGAATGAGACATAACTTATCATCATCAAACTGTTGCTCATGAATCTACTGAACTAAGGAAAAATGGGCCTCTATAAAAGCTATCAAACCACTGGGCTCCTAAGAAATCTGCAATCAGACGAGACCGTTGGCCAACATCTAAACATCTTTAGCCAATGGTCTCTTGTCAATAGTGATAGCGACAATACTCCTTATACTAGATGTCTTCCTACTCAAAGTATAGGCCACTACATTGGCCTTCCCTGGATAATACAAGATTTTGATATCATAACCCTTCAGTAAGTCAAGCCATCTGCACTGCCTCAAGTTTAGATCCCTCTGACTGAATATGTACTAAGGAATTCAATGGGCAGTGAAGACCTCATAATGAACCCAGTACAGGTAGCACCTCCATAGCTTAAGCGCAAACACCACAGCTGCCAACTCTAGATCAAGGGTAGGGTAGTTCTTCTCATGGGTTTTCAAATCTCTAGAAGCATAGGAAATCACTTTCCCCTTCTGCATCAGATAACCACCCAACCCAATTATAGAAGTATCATAATAAATGGTGAATTCTACACCCTCCTCGGGTAAAGTAAAAAAAGGAGTAGAAGTTAATAAGGTCTTGATCTTTTAGAAGCTCTCCTCACACTCATCAGACCTCTGGAAGCTCACACTGTGTCGAGTCAATCTGGGGAAAGAGATTCAATAGTGGAGAAGCTATGAACAAATCATCTGTAATAGCCTGCAAGTCCCACAAAACTATGGATCTCAATGACAAAAGTAGGGTTGGTCCAACCTCTAACTGCCTCAATCTTTGCTGGATCCACCCTAGTACCCTCCTTGGACACCACGTGTCCTAGAAATGTAACAGAATCAAGCCAAAAATCACACTTCGAGAACTTGACATATAACAACTCTTCCCTCAATCATTGGAGCTCAATCCTCAAATGTCGATCATGATCCTCCTCAGTGTTGGAGTACACCAAGATGTCATCAATAAAGACTATCACAAAAGAGTCCAAATAAAGTCAGAACACCCTGTTCATAAACTCCATAAATGATGCAGGGGCGTTAGTCAAATCAAAAGACATCACAAGAAACTTATAGTTCCCATAATGAATCTTGAAAAGTTGTCTTAGGAATATCTGATGCCCTAATCTTCAGCTGATGATAACCGAATCTCAAGTCAATATTAGAAAACAAAGATGCCCCATGAAGCTGATTAAATAGGTCATCGATACGAGTAAGATGATACTTGTTCTTCACTATCACTCTGTTCAACTATATATAATCAATACACATCGTCATGGTTCCATCCTCCTTCCTCACAAATAGAACAAGAGCACCCCATGGAGAAACACAAGGGTGAATGAACCCCTTACTCAACAAATCATGTAACTAATCCTTCAGTTCCTTTAACTATGCTTGATCCATACGATAAGGAAGAATAGATATGGGCTTGGTGCTCAGCTCCAAGTCAATAGAAAAATCAATATCTCTATCTGGAGGAACACCTAGAAGGTCAGTATGGAACACATCTACAAACTCTCGAACCACCGACACATAATCCATGGAAGGTGGCTCAACTCTAGTATCCCGAATAAAAACTAAAAAAGTTAGACACCCTCTAGGAGCCAATCTCTGAACTTGAATGAAGGAGATAATTTTTCTAGGGTAAGAACCACTGGCACCCATCCACTCAACCCTTGGGACACCCGACATTGCTAAGGTCACAATCTTAGCATTAACAATCAAGAATCACATGATGCGGGGAGAGCCAATCCACACCCAAAATAACATCAAAGTCTACCATCCCTAAAATGATCAAGTCAACCCAAGTATCATACCCAACCAAAGAAACAAGACATGATCGATAGACTAATCCACCACTAAGGACTCACCCACTCATGTAGAAACATGATTAGGCATATGCATGCTATCAATCATCATATCAAACCCTACGACAAAGTAGGTAGACACATATGAGAAAGTAGACCCCAAATCAAACAATATAGATGGAGGTCGATGGCAAACTGAGACGATATCTGTAATTACAACATCAAAAATCTCAGCCTCAGGCCTCTATAGAAATGCATAAAATTGACCCTCTTGACCACCTGCAGCCTAGGTAGTACCCCAACCTCTACTATGTGGAGCTGTAGAACCCCTACTAGAGGTCCTGCCACCTCTGCTGGGCTGGCCCCTGCTTTGATCCTGGGTTGGGGGGTGTTGAATCTCTAGCTGGAGCAGCTGAATAAGTACGTCGGGGCCCTGAGTAAGTTTGTAGAGGACACTACTGAATCACATGACCTGGATCCCCATAACCATAGCAAGACCTCGGCACGAATAACTGCTGCTATGAACCAAATGAGTTGCCATGGAGACCTTAGCTGCTGGCATGGATGCATGAACCAACCCACGGTGCTGAAAGGAGCCACCATCTCAATGTGAACCATTTCCTCCAGATGAGGCACCAGAAAACTCACCAGAAGAATAGGCCCTCTTGGGCTCTCCAAACTCTTCTAAAATCTTCAACTCCCCTTCCTTAGTGGTGCTCACAATAGACTTGAAGGAAGCCCCCTATCAAGCTGCTTCGAACACATACGACCTGGCAGAGAAAGTCAACATTGTCACAATCCTACGAACTCTCTCTGCCTTATCAGGAACAATAGTTATAGCATGCCTAGAAAGCTAACTGAAAAGGGTATTATACTCAGCAATAGACAAATTGACGTGCCTCAAGTCCTCAAACATCTGTCGACTCTCCTTACTCACGCTCCAAGGAATGAAGCGGTCCTAGAAAGCATTAGAAAACACATCCCATTCAGTCAAGTGAGATTCAACTTGTCTAGACCTCATAAAAGTCCTCCTTCACTCTCTAGCGCGTTCATGAAGCTTAAATGCAACAAAATGAACACCACAATCATCCACCATGCCTACTACCTGCGGAGTCTCATGGCACAGGGTCAAGAACTCATGAGCATCCTCACTCTTACCAACCTTAAACAGGGTGGTTTCATCTTCTAAAACCTCTCATAACACTACTTCTCAATTGTCGTCAGAATAATTATTTGAGCAATCTAAACACCCACAACCAGTTCTGGAACCACTGGTAGCTGACCCACCTAATCCTAAATACATGGAGTATACTACTAACATGGAGTCTGTGCCCCTAATCTAATCTGAGAACCATGTGGTGTACCTGTCGCACCAACCTGAGAGAAGTTCTCCCGCTCACCCAGCATCCTCAATAAAGTCTCTTGAAACAAAGGAGCTCCAAACTCAGGAGGAACCTGGTCCTCAACAACCTTAACTTGTGGCTCAGGTGAAACCTCTCTACCTTTGCCTCTAGCTGGTGCCGCTCCACTGGCACGAACTCTAGTCGCTTATACTCCACGAGAATGATCTCTAACTCTGGCCCTACCTCTACCTACCTACCTGGGGCGTCAGCAATTACCTCGGGGACTGACTCCCCTCTACCACTGGAAATAGAAGCTCTAGTCCTTGTTATCTTAAAAAACAACACATGAAAACTCAGCACTAGCGAAGGCAACCACACACTATAAGAAGGAATGGACAAAAGGAAGTTTCCTAACAGTCTTCATAGCCTTTAGAAGATAAGTATAGACGTCTCCGTACCAATTCTCGAGACTCTACTTAGACTTTTCTTGTACACACGTGAGACCTATGAACCTGGCTGTAATACCATTTGTCACTACCCAAAAATGGACACGATGACACTTTTCCATTCCCACAATGGCAAGTCAGCCTCAACTCAACAAAATGAAAGAAAAAGCGGAAAGATAAAGCAAGAACAAAATAAAAGAAGAAAACATAATCATTCTAAACAATACCCCAAAACTAGGTTGTCACGTGTACAAGCCACTAATGTAAATACAAAATTTAAAAGATAAATACAAATCTCAAGGTCTTTGTTTCTCAAACAGAAAAAAGAATGACAAAAAGGAAAAGAGGGCCTGCTGGTATGACAAGCCGCTACCTCTCAACTCCTTCAACGAGCATCGAAATCAGGAGGAGAAGAAGAAGATCACACGAGGAGTGAGTAACAACAACACGGTACCCAACAAATAACCTAATAAACAATGCAACCTAGCTAGAATCAAATACTCCTTTCATACCAATTGAACCTTTACAAACTACAACCTGCATGCAAATTCGCCCAACCTAACAGTTCTACAATACACAAGTCACAAGGTTCAAAGATCATAGACCAGTATTTACATCTCAACAATCGAAACGTGCCAAATCATTTACTCACAAGTACTAAGCATTTCAATCACAAATATCAAGTATGTTCAATTCATGTATCAAATAAACTAATCATATACACCAAATAGCTGAATCACATGCATCAAATAAGTAAAATATATGCATTAAGTAGAATGATCACAAAGGTAAACATGTGTCGTAACCATTTCCATTCAGCACAATGTCACTAGCCAGAGCCATTTCCCTTCGGCTTTCACATTAAATCACTTGTCAAAATCATTTCCCTTCGGCATTTATATCACTAGCCGGAGCCATTTCCCTTCGGCTTTATCACAAAATGTCACTTACCAAAATTATTTTCCTTCGATATTTATATCACTAGCTGCAAACATTTCCCTTCGGCTTTATTACAAAATATCACTTGCCTGAACTATTTCCCTTCGATATTTATATCACTAGCCAAAACCATTTCCCATCGGCTTTATATCACATCACTAGCCGGAATCATTTCCCTTCGACTTTATATCAATTGTCTCACCACAGTGTTCCACAATCAATGCACACCAGCAATATCACCCCACACAGAGAGACAATAGTTCATACAATTCATGTCCATTTTCATGCATTCAAGCAATTCACCAATCAATCAATAGGGGCCACAACAAGGCAATTCACAATTTAACATTATCATCAAGAAGACTTTTATTTTTTCCCTCTTTTTCTTTGTTAACATTAATCAAGTGGAACAAATAACTCTTCACCTCAATCCCAATTACTCCCCAACATACATATGAAGAAGAGAAGTAGACAATTCTACTAAATTATAAAGTTTAAGAGATCACTTGCCTTAAATAAAACAAATAATCAACCCAAAGCTTGTGTTTCCCCTTTCTGAATCACTTCCAAAGCCACACAATCTATAACAATCAAGTATTCATAATAAATATCTCGAAACAACAATACCCACATCAATTACTTAGAAAAATGGGTCAATCAACTCAAAATCCAATTTCCAAAAGGAGGCTTGAATTCATAAATCAATACTAGAAAATGCTATTTAAGGCTTTAGGAATTAATCGGTGAAAACAATTTTGAAAAAGGAATCAAAATCAATTCAAAATCACCATTTTAGATTAGAACTCGTGTTTTTGAAAAACCTTTCCATGAAGCAATCAAAATCCCAAAGTTTGATGTTAAAATCCATAAATAATCAAAGGGAAATAAAGTTTTAGGGTCACAAAAGCAAACCCAAAAGATTTAGCACAAGAAATCTCTTCAAAAATCACCTCCAAGGGTTTCCCAAGAACAAAATTGGGAAATGGGGCTTAAACTCCGAAATTGCAGGTCAAACCTGCAAAAGCTTGGCCCTTTGCGATCACGAACCAGACCTTCGCTAACGCGAAGGTGGCAAAAGTGAAAGCTCTTCATAAATGCAAAGTTCAATAGGGGTTGACCCTTCGTGAAAGTGACCAGAACCTCACCAAAGCGAGCCATGCCTCGTGATAGCGAGGTGCACCAGAACACATATATTAGTAAAATCAGTAATCTCACAAAACATCGAAAGGAACCTCAAGATTCATTTGGAACCCCGTACACAGAAAGAATATATGCAAAGCGGTTATACTTGACGTTTTGGACTCAATGGAACCGTCGAAACATGAATCCGAGGTCTACTTGACCTGACATACGTGAAAACTATAAGAAACTAACTAAATGCCTAAAAATGACAAAACAAGCTCGAGACCTCTCAAAAATCAACCAAGACCTCACCTACGCCTAAAATCATCCCTAAAATCTAATGGAACCCTCAAAATTCTGATCCGAGTATCCAAACCCCGAGTGACACCAAAAACCACTCTTAAGTAACTTAGCCTTTCAAACTCAAAACTTGCCAAAATCTCTACTTTTTACTCAAGGTTTGAATCAACTTTCAAAAAATAATCAAGAATAACTCTTAGGTCAACATCAGGAGGAGAAAATGGTAAATTTTATGAAAATATCAAAAATGACCAATCGCGTCATCGCAGAAAGGTTATATTATATTAACTAATTTTGAAGACTACAAGAATGTATTGTACATAGAAATGTGAAATCTCGCCTAGGAGTCTCTCATAAAAGTGGTGGAATTTTAGCAATCGATTTGTCAAAGGTCTTCATGTGGGACTCCAGTTAACAACTCTACAGATTGAATTTTCTAATAAGACCTTTCAAGAGGTGGTAGAGTATGTGAAAAATGTAGAGGGGGAGAAGCATGATTTTATGTTATGTCAGTGGATAAGATGGCCCAAAAGGATGGTGGTTTCAGTGGGTCCTTTTATAAAGGACCAGTTCCTTAGGGGTATTGTGGGTACCCTATTTAATCTGTGATTTAGGTATGAGTTGGAGGTCCGTCAGGACTCAGCTAACATTCATCAAACTCAAGAGATTACTCTACCTCTTTAGCTTCATCACAACAACTGGCTTTTGACTAAGTTTAGTACAGGTGTGGTTAGTCAAGGCATAATAAAAAAGGTACCCTAGAATAAAAAAAATGGATGGGTAGTTCGGTAGTGGGCTTCTCAGGAGAGGCAGTTTATACACTATAGGTCCTCCTCAACCTGGGCGAGGTGTGCCACACTGTAGGTAAATGTCGTACCTAGCCTATTAAGAGAATGTTAGGTAGGTAGAGACATTACTCAGCCCATCAAGGGTAGTTCGTAAATAGGTGGTCGAGCTCATTGTAAAGCCCTTTTGGGCATATCTGAGGCAGAGGCATCCGATGAGGTGATTACAAGTACCTTTGTAGATTGTGATTAAATATCTATTCCTTATTTGATCATGGTTCCACCATTTCATATGTCTTTACTCTGGTGTAGAATTTTGTGATTCTTGAAATATCTTGATGATTCTGTTTATGTCTTTACTCCAGTGTTGAATTTTGTGATTCTTTATAAGGTATATTGTTCTTGTGTAGTTACTTTTATGAGATATAATACGAGGGTAAAATTGATGAAATTAGATATGGTTGATTGTGATGTTTTTTTAAGGATGAGTTGGTTATCTTCTTATCATCCATGTTATTCTAGATTTTCATGCCAAGACCTTCTCCAAATCTATGCCGGGGAATGTATAGACTTGAGTTGAAGGAAAATTGTAGTACTACACCTAAAAAGATCATATCCTATATTTATGCCAAGAAATTAATAGAGATGGGGTGTTTGCCATTTCTGGTGCTCCTTCGGGATACTAGTGTAAAGGTCCTTTTTATTCAGTCAATTTTGTAGCAGCTAATTTCTTTGAGGTATTTCCCATGGATTTACTTGGCATGCCACCAAACTGAGATACTGAATTCGGTATTTATTTAGAGACAGGAACTCATCCCATTTCTATTTTGCCATATCAGATGACATAGTCTAAGTTAAGGGAGAAAAATGTTTAGTTATAGAGGTTTATCAGTAAGGGATTTATCCTTCCGAGTGCATCTGTATGGAGTGCTCCTATGTTGTTTTTAAAGAAAAAGGATGGGAGTATGCCTATGTGTATTAACTACTGTCAGTTGAATAAAGTCACTATTTGGAACAAGTATCTCCTTCTCGTTTTGATAATTTATTTGATTAGCTGCACGGCGCATCAGCCTTCTCAAAGATTTACTTTAGGTCTGGGATGATCAGCTAAAGGTTCGGTTTGAAAATATTCCCAAAACAGCCTTACGGCTCAGATATTGGAATTATGAATTTTAATTTGTCTTTTGGTCTTACTAATGCCCTCACGACATTCATGAGTTTTATGAATGGGGGTTTTCAGGAGTTTCTAGATTCTTTCGTAGTTTTGTCTATAGATGATATACTAGTTTATTTGAAGTGTATGGAAGAGCATGAAAATCATCTCACGATTATCTTGGCTTTGTGAAAGGAAAAGAAAAAAATTCTAAGTGTGAATTCAGGTAGCCATCTATGTCTTTTTGGGAGACATATAGCTTTAACATAAGGGGTTATCGTTGATCCACAAAAGGTGGAAGAAGTTAAGAATTGGCTTGGCCAACTTATGTGATGGAGATCCATAGTTTTGTGGGATTGGCATGCTATTACTATCGGTTCGTGGAGGATTTTTCTTCCATGGTTTCTAAATTAAATCGTAATCAAAATGAAGTTCCATTTCAGTAGTACAATCAATGTCAAGAAAGTTTTCAAAAACTCAACATCTGATTGACCAGAACACCAATTCTAACGTTGCCCTATAGAGGGCACGTATTTTGTTGTTTATTGCGATGCTTCACATTATGGTTTAGGTTTTGTTTTGATGCAGTATTAGCAAGTCATTGCATATGCTTCTAGCTAGTTAAAGGTGCAAGAGAAGAACTATCCCATGCATGACTTGGAGATGGTAATTGTGGTATTGTCATGACCTAAATTATGAGACTGTGCGGGCACCTACTTTTACCTAACTAGATAGGAGAACGCTTACCACTTATCCCCATCAATAGAAAGTTATTAAATAAAACATCTTCTTGGAATAAGTAAACAAAATAAGAAAATTTCTTTCAAAACATTACAAATAACTAACACCTCCCAAAGACATAGTCTAGACAAGTACAAGAGCTTCTAATAGAGTACGGATAGAAGAATAAAATAAACAATGTAAAGACTGACATAGCTTCCATTTGAGAATGAAGTAGATAAAATTTGAATAGGAGTCAACACCATCCCATGCTTCAATCAGCCTGAAATATTATTCTTACACACATGTAAATTACCAGAACGTATTATCAAACTTAATCAAACCTTATTACTATCATGAATTCCCCCACTAAAGTTCTCTACATTGACCAATATTATACTAACCAATTAAATCTTTATAATTCATTCATACTCGTTATTTAACCTTCCCTTCAATTCTTACCTAGTCCCTCAATCATATGCAATATTATATCTATCAATGATTAAGAAATGAATGTAAGAGTCATTCCTGGTCAACCTATCACAACTATCAACAGATAGTCAGAATTAAATAGTTTTCACAACATACTTATCAAGTCAATATGGACTACCAACATACTTGTCAAAATGTAACGAGTAAGTATGAAGTATCAACACTTATACAAGGTGAAGAGAAGTCAATACAAAATAGCAATACTTATCTACTATAAAGTAAATGTGATAGGTTCATGAAAATCATACCCATCCTAGACTTGCAGTCGTTTGGTCACTGCAGTACCAGCAAAATCAATCAAATACTGCTCGGAATCATCAGTCTCACTCTCATTTGTACATACATGCTAAAAGGTCTCAAATTTGCCCATCTAGACATGACCTACAGGCGATCATAGGTGTGCGTCCATAATCTAACATCAGACTCAAGCCACTCATCATTTGGATAGTAGTTATATACTCACAATCTGCATATTTCAATATGTTATCCTCTCCAATTACCTCTTAAGGTAAGACATCAAACATACATAACCATAATATCATGATTCATATTATCATTTCATTTTAAAGTAACTACAAGTTCATAATCCATATTATCAATAAATAGTCAATTCACAGTTTGCATGATAAATCTTACAAGCAAACCTTATTCTCATCACAATATATAACAACAAATATGTCCAAAAACAAATCAACATGCAATACAACTCAGAAAATATTTGACAACTAAGCTAAGTCTAACTCCAAGTAAACCTTAACCTTCATCTTAAGATTCAACTCAAATATTATTTAACTAATTACTTTTGAGTTAACACGATCCTTACTTTATTATGCACTACATAATTATCATCACCCCCTTAACTTATTTTTGGACTATTTTCTTTTCTTAGCAAATTATGAAATATCTTTGACTTTCAACACTTTTATGTTAACTACTTTAAGGATTAAGATCATGTAGTAAATATTCCACTATCATAATAATTATCAAGCACAACATCATTAACCTAACCACTAAATTCAACACATATAGACCGACTCCTAGTAAATGGATTATAGTCCTCGAACCTTATGTGATTCCCTCAATATCTCTGTCAATATTAGCAATTCTAAGTGTAAATCATAATTCCAGTAACACACAATATTCATAACCATTTACAATGATCGGCTTAGGTTCTCTTTAAGGTCAACACACAAATTCACATGCACGTAACCTAATTATGTTATTCCCCTCAACCCCACGACATAGAACATTTTACCAACCATGTCTAAAGATGAGTAAACTATAAACTACCTCCAAGATCTGTAGCTTCCCCAAATTTTATGGAATTCTACTTCCACTCGATGGTGAAGGGATCTGAAGAAAGTCTTTGGGTACACTTTGAAGGAGTATCCTTCCTTTACCTCTCTCTTGAGCTATTTTCATTCGAAATAAACCCTAGTAGATCTTTAGAAGAAGTCCCAATGAAAATAGAATAAAACCCTCAAAATCCACACAAGAAAAATCATACATAAATGTTATTTGTGAGCCATCGCTATAGAAAGGGTCACTCCCTATAGCGAGACGTTTCACTATAGTGAAGGTCATTGACTTATCAAGGTTGACTTAACAATCAATGGAAAGTTTTAAAGAATCCCAAATTTTTAAAAATTCCTAGCTTTTCAGTGCGTTTCCAAGTAACAACAGATTGGTTTGTTACATCAGATACCAATAAATTAATTGTTTATGCTCTAACACAATAGACAAAGGGACTAGAGAGGATTTCTAACAGATTGATGGTTGGCCTTTGCGATGGAGGCAGAAATATTGACATGATTGAATGTTTTCTGAAAAGGTTCATCTTGAAATTATAAAAATGTAGACACTCTCAAGGATCAAAATGGACGGTGCACCAAATGGGAATGGACAAAGTCCCTTGAAGAGTGGGACACTAAACTCCAGTGGGAGAAATAATTATCCAAGAAAACACTTAATCAAATGTACAGCTAACAAACAATTGCATTAATTAAACTCAAGATTCATAACTAAAATCGTTAACTGAAAAACTTATGGAAAGAATCCACCTAGAATTTGAAAGTCATGTACCAAAACATCTTACATAGTCTAGAATACGGGAATGCAATCCAAAACAAAAGGAATCTAAATCTAATTAATGAACTAGAGAGAGTAGATGAATCCATAGCAGTCCAGAAGAAACAGTTCACCCTTAGATTCAAGAAGCATCCGTATCACAACTAAGGTCGGGAAAGAGTCATCGTAATATTCCTTGTAATCAACAAAAGATGAGAGAGTGCAATATAAGGACACAAACAATAGTGTACTGATTGGATAATCAGCTCCAGGTATACAAAATATGAACACATAACTATAACTTAGTAAAATGGGAGAAAACACATATAACCCAAGTCATTGAATATGAACAAAATTCCCACTGATCAACCTGACTTAACAACCATATCAGACATGTCAAAAATCATACCAACAACCATATAAGTAATTCCACACACCTTTCAAGTAGCCCGAACCACCCAACAATCCTTAAAACATCATATATGATGTTTAACATGCAATCCCGATCTACAAAAGAACCACTCCAGCATTAAAACACAATAATCAATCCATTCACGGACCAAGATGTAATAATAACATCACAAAACCAACACACAGAAGCACAACCAAAGATGTATCGACATGGTACCCAGCCAATCATAATAGAACTTGTACTCAACATGGTACCTGAGCCAACCGATAGATATTCCATAACAGGCATGGTACCTGAGGCAACTGAAAGTCACAGACATCACAACAATCACAACTGCAATGAAAACAAACTCACACTTGTAAAACCAACAAGTATTTATGATAGTTCATTGCATGACATGGACAACCGGAATAAGAACTCTCAAACTACTCTCCAAAACCAATAAAAGAGTAAGCGATCGTCATCAATAAAAATACCCAACTAAGAGTGTAGGTCGAATCCCACTAGGAATGATACAGGGCAAGGAATTCTATTAAGAAATTTTGAATATAAATTCATTCATTTGCAGTAATAAGAACAATGGGTTGATGATTCCACCAAATTTATAAAAGAAGTTTGGTTTCAAATGTTACAATTAAGCTAAAAATTTGAGAAATTCAATTAAGTAACAAGAAATCTAGGGGCGCAAAAATTGGAACTCAATGTCACATAGGAGTAATTGTATTGCTCTATAGCAATGAACATTCAAGGATAGGCTGGGTCATCTTTAATGACACTAATCTTCTTTCGATCTCTTAACATCAATTCATAGAATCTCCTTTCGATCCCATCTATGTGCATTACTAAAGAACCCAATACCTTACACTATTCTCTCTTTCGATGCAGAAATATGGCAAATAGATCCGACCCATAACCTTTATTTTCAAGCAAGTTACAGACATCAAACCTAAATTAAAAATACCAGACTAGTTACCGACTCTAGTCATTCTCTTTTGAGCATCAAACGAAAGTAGGAATTAAGTTTGCAACCTTGACTCATAATTTAACCCTATGCTAATTAGCCTAAATTCATCTATGAACAACAACAAAACAACGCATAACACAATACCCACTACATTAAATAAACACCTAATCCCTAATTGCACCCCTAGATTTTAGGGTTTTAGCCACCCATCACAAAATGAAAAGAAATTATACCTTTTATGAAAGAAGCCATGGGTAATACGAAATTAAATAATTACAAGAAATACCCACTTAGATTCCAACTTCACATTGTCGAATTCAGGAGAAAATTTGAAAAACCCCAAAAACTAAAAGTGTTCTTCACAAAGTAAAGTGTTTCTCTTTCTAAGAAGTTTAGAATTCTCTAATGATTTCTTTGGACTCAGAACCTCTCTATTTCTCTCTCATATGGGCTGTTTATAGTTTTCCAAAATTAGCCCCAAAAACTCAATGTGTGACCTATTGGGAAACATTAATAGGGCTCATCGATCATATTAGGCAAATCGTAAACTGCTCTCCAGCTCGCCTTTCTCTTGCTCTATGCTTTAGGTGTTTGAACCTCTGTTTGTGAGCTCGTTCGAGTCTGCCTTTCACATTCGGTGTATCGCTGAGTACCACCTTTATTTGCCTTTCAAGCCTACAATTTATCTTCATGTACTATTGCCTTCGGTGATGGTCAGCATGTTCACCTTTCTCATACCGCGAGTCGCCTTTCCGCTTTGAGTTTGCCGGCGTGCCTCAATTAATTCAAGTATTGCACACTGTCCATTTCGGCGAGGTTGTACCCATTGGGTGATCCACCCTTCTTGTTAAGCGATCAAAAATGTGGAGTTCACCCTTCTTTTCATATTTTTGTCATTCTTCCAAACATTCCTCCTTGCCTCGTCCTTTAGCCTTCATAGCTACAAATAATCAAAATATCATTGGAATAGGAAAAAATTAGGCATCGAGGAAACTAATTATTGGGCTAAATAGGCCTCAAATAAGTGTAAATCTACAACTCATCAACACCCCCAACTTAAATTTTTGTTTGACCTCAAGTAAATCAAGAACACAATCAGCTCAACAGGGGTGTCTACAATAGTACTCAATGAGAGCTAACATGCAAGTGCCATTACAAGACTACTCTCAACAACATGCTACACTCAATCAAGATCGAGAAGTTTCAAAGAATGACTAGTCGGTCTGAACCCAAGCTCAAGCTCACTATAGCTTCTTTTCTAATGTAAGCCCATTTTTCAATAAATGCATTCAAGTGCCCTCACATCAAGAATGATTCCATGCTCTCAAAACGCAAATCAACAAGGAGGTTAGGAATCAATAAAACTCTCACTCTCCCAAAAGAGAAATACATGCAAGCTTCTTCCCATTGGTTTGCCATATTTCCAATCATCACATAACCCAGTTCATATAAGATCTCAAGGGTCTTTTAGGTTTGTAATGGGGATGAGGGTTAAGGTATGGTCAATTTGGCTCAGTGACTTCACCTTTTCAAAGCATTATTGCAATCATCTTCACCTCTTCTCAAGTTCTTTTCATTCTTTTTCATTTGAGATGTCACCACCTAAAGTACACCTTAGACATGACATGGCGTATAGGGCATCGAGAGGCCCCACAAAAACCACTTAGCATGCATCATACAAGTAATAGAATTTAAAAACAAAATTTCATATAAAAGAGTTTGGCAAAAGCGGAAGTCTAAGCATAAGTCTCAATAAGCCATATACTACATCAATATAATAAATCTAGGATGCAACCCATACAAAGTCTAAAAATTGAAATGATAGAAAAAGATAAAAGATTCTCGGTCCTCGGAACATGAGAAGTGACCAATCTTCAACGGGCAATGGAATCACTTAGCCATGAGAATGTGAGGTAGGAATG
Source organism: Solanum appendiculatum (assembly GCA_018342035.1). NCBI lineage: Eukaryota > Viridiplantae > Streptophyta > Magnoliopsida > Solanales > Solanaceae > Solanum > Solanum appendiculatum. Next base: position 30,145 of record JAGDQO010001339.1, on the reverse strand, counting down.
TCGGACCCTACATTCATGAGATAATGTAGGCAAAAGTATGTGTTATTACATGGAATGTACCAAGTATGATAGCAATGAATAAGAGTTATAAAATCATGCTAAAAAGGGAATTTATATGACATGCAATGACGAAGCTAAATCATAAATCAACATGTTAGAAAACACAAGTCATAACCATGGTCAATACAAGCTAAACATATTTTAAACACATTGGAGATACTTTTAGAAAGTAACCTTAGTTTATTATTTTTGGAATAAGTTAGCCTTAACCAACATAGACCATGTGAGCTATAACATGAAATCCGGTGTCTATCCCACACCGAAAAGAGATTGTCCTACTTGCCAAGATAAGGACCATAAATCTTGAGCTAAAGTGGATCCACTAGCTAATATCTATCTATGACAATCATCCTATGGTGGAACATAGTTTATGGGACATGTGTAATCGCCACTTGTCCACTCGGTGCTAAGCATAAATCCAATGGAATAGTTGTTAATCATTTTCATCTTATTATCCATGGAAAAGCACAACTTAGTAACTAATCCAAGATGGAGTTCATTAGAATAACTCCTTAATCATTGATTCAACTTAGGTGAGAAAACCTTTCCACCTTATGAATTCTTTATGTGAGAAACCCTTCCACAATCATGTTTTGAGTAGTATGTGAGAAATCTATTCACAACAACAACAACAACATCGATGCTTCACTCTAAAAGCATCGTCAATTCAATTATATCAACTTCATGATAAAACATGCATATCTTCATATATTCATCTTGCATAGTTCGAAAGCATCATCATATGCTTATAGTTTAGAAATCATGGATCATGCATGGGTTCATGTGAATACACCTTAGAAACATGTAATTACTCCAATTCATGCATAAAAGGGTATAAAACAATCAATTGGGTCATAATTGAGAAGAACCCATGAGATTGAAGAAAACCCTAATTTCAAATGGAGATTCTAACTTGTAAAAATTAAAGAATTTAGGAACCCTATGGAGGAAAGGACTCCATCGGTGAATACTATCATACCTTGATGTCAAAAGGCCACAATCAATGGAAGATTGGAGACTTGATATTGAAACCCTAGTCTTCTTCTTCAAGATTTAGAGAGAGGAAATTTTGGGAGGATGAACTTGGTCCATATTTAGGGATTTAGGAGAATGAGTTGAAGTGGGTAAATTGGAGATTTAAAAAGTTTATATAGGGCTTAGGGTAGAAGACAAAATGGCATAGTATTGGGCTAAAACCATTAGGAAAAGATCCAAAAGCCACTTTAAAATAACTGTCGAACCTCACCTACTACGGACCGTCCTAGTCAACCTTTGATGGATTCAGAAACTAGATTTTTGGACCATCAAATGATGGGACCCATGTATGGTTCGTAGGTCTTCCTAGAGTTCGTACATGGACAACTGTAGAAACCAACTTTAGGCCTTGAATTTCACTAAGTCTGAGAGTGACCTATGAGACCTACCTACGACTTATACATAGAGTGATGGGCTATCCTCGTGAACCGTAAAAAGGTTTTCTGAAACTTGATTTTGGAATATTATTTCCCCACTACCTACAGATGCCATCTACGGTCCGTAGGTACTCCTACCAACCGTAGGTTGGAAATGTAGGTCATGCCTGCAACCCAAAATCTACACTTTCCTCTTTTTTGAGTTGGAGGTGTTACAATATCTCCTCCTTGGGAACATTCATCCTCGAATGGAACTCAAGGCAACATAAGAAGGGTAGGAACAAGATCTAACACCCCAACAAGAATGCAATTTCATCAACATCGCATAACCATGGAGAAATATCAACCCCCAGCTCAAACATATTAAAAACATCATTTCATAAGGTATCCATGAAAGTCATGTTCAAATACACATAATCATGAAGAAGTTAATCATAGCTAAATCACAATCTCAAAAGCAAGTTTTCATGAACATGCATGCAAGAGGAAACATGAAAATGACTAAGAGATGAGGACGGATCATGAGGAACTAAATACCTTAAGCTAGACTAGGGTCGGAGGGAAAGAGATGGGGGTAATGGGACATCATGTTGGCCTCGGCCTCCCAAGTAGAACCCTCAACTCCTTGATTCCTCCATAAAACCTTTACAGATGAAACTTCCTTATTTCTAAACCTCTTAACTTGCCGGTCTAAAATCTCAACCGAAATCTTTTTATAAGAAAGACTCTCTTTTATACCAAGACTCTCTAATGGTACTATAGATGTCAGATCACCAACACATTTATTCAACAAAGAGACACGAAAAACAAATGTACCAAAGCCAAATCAAGTTCATAAGCAACCTTACCAATTTGCCTCAAAATCTTATACGAACCCACATAACGGGGGCTAAGATTCCCTTTCTTTCCAAACCTCATTACACCCTTCATGGGTGAATTTTCAAGTAGACCTAATCTTTAACATCAAATTAAAGATTTCTTCTTCTAACATCGGCATAAGACTTTTGTCGACTTTGAGCCGTTTTCAACCTTTCTCTAATAAACCAAACTTTCTCCATAGCCTCATGTACCAACTCGGGACCTATCAAAGCAACTTCACCAAATTCAAACCACCCTATAGGAGATCTACACCTCTTAGCATAAAGATCCTCAAATGGAGCCATTCTAATACTTGAATGATAGCTATTATTATAAGCAAACTCAATCAAAGGAAAATGATCATCTCAATTACCCTTGAATTCAATCACACAAACTCTCAACATATCTTCTAAAGTTTGGATAGTATGCTCTGCTTGCCCGTCTATTTGAGGATGAAAGGTCATGCTAAGCTTAACACGAGTACCAAGACCCTTTTGGAAAGATTTTCAAAATTGAGAAGTGAATTGGGTACTGCAATCAGAGATAATAGATAGGGGCACTCCATGCAACCTAACCATCTTCCTTAAGTACAACTTGGCATAGTCTTCCACCAAGTAAAAAACCTTGATGAGAATAAAATGAGTCGATTTCATCAAACGATCCACAATAACCCAAATTAAGTCATGTTGTCGCGTGGTGCGGGGTAAACCAACAATAAAATCTATATTCAAATCTTCCCACATCCAAGAAGGAATGCTAATATCTTGGGACAAACCTCCCTACTTGTGATGTTCAACTTTAACTTGTTGACAATTAGGACACTTAGCCACAAATTCCACAATATCCTTCTTCATCTCAGTCCACCAATAGACCTCTCACAAGTCACGGTACATCTTGGTGAATAGAATATCGAGAATTATAGTCTTCTGATAAAATCTTCTCACTCAAATCATCAACATTGGGAACACACAAATGACCCTAATATCAAAACACACCATCTCCCCCTCGGGTTAAACCTCAAAGAACTTTTTAAGCACCGCTTTATTCAATTCCATCAAGATACTATGAGCATCCACCACTACATTCTCCTTACCAGGGTGATAGAGGATAGACATATCATAATCCTTTAACAACTCAAGCCACCTCATTTGGCAAAGATTTAGATCCTTTCAATTGAACACGTATTGCAAACTCTTGTGGTCAGTAAAGACGTCAACATGAACACCATATAAGTAATATTTCTAAATCTTCAAAGAAAATACGACTACCACTAGTTCTAAATCATGGGTAGGATAGTTCTTTTCATGATTTTTAAGTTTTCGTGTAGCATACGAAATAACCTTCACATTTTGCATAAGAACACATCCTAGTCCAACACTTGAAGCATCACAATAGACCACAAACTCATCGGACCCTTTCGGTAAAATCAACATCTGAGCGGAGGTAAGTCTATCTTTTAATTCTTGGAAGGTCTTTTCACACGCTTCTGACCATACAAACTTAGCTTTCTTTTGGGTCAACACCGTCAATGAAGAGACAATCGAAGAAAACCCTTCTACAAAACCTTCTATAATAATCAGCCAAACCCAAGAAACTTCAAATATTTGAAGGGGATAAAGGTCTAGGCCAACTCTTAACCACATCTGTGTTCTTAGGATAACCCTCAATACCCTTACTAGAAATAATGTGACTAAGAAAAGCGACGAATCTCAACAAAAAATTACATTTACTAAACTTTGCAAAGAGTTGTTGGTCCTTGAGGACTTGCAACACAATCCTCAAATGATTGGCGTGCTCATCTTTACTCCTTGAGTAAATCAAAATATCATCGATGAACAAAATCACAAATATATCTAGGTATTGTCTAAACACCCTATTCATCAAATCCATAAATGCGACCAGATCATTAGTCAAGCCAAACGACATTACCAAGAACTCATAGTGACCATCTTCCTTCACCCTCAATTGGTGATAACCCGACTGGAGGTCAATCTTAGAGAAGTAACTCACCCCTTGAAGTTGATCAAACAAATCATCTATCCTTGGAAGAGGATACTTATTCTTAATGGTGACCTTATTAAATTGACAATAGTCAATACACAAACGAAGTAAACCATCTTTTTTCCAAACAAATAAAACTGGGGCACCACATGGAGAGATGCCCGATCGGATGAAACCCTTATCCAATAAATATTTCGATTGTTCCTTTAATTACTTAAGTTCTTCTGGAGCCATTTGGTAAGGAGCAATAGAAATAGGTTGCATATCTGGGAGAAGGCCAATGCATAAGTCTATTTCCATTTTGGGAGAAATACCGGTCAATCATCAGGAAACACTTTTGGAAACTCATTAACAATGGGGACTGACTCAAAGATAGGAGTTTCGAAATCCATATCCCTAACACAAACAAGATGGTATATGCTACCCTTAGGATCATCTTTCTAGCTTTAAGACTAGAAACAAACTAACTCTTAAGCATAGAATTTCCCCCATTCCACTCCAGGATGGGTTCATTTGGAAACTGAACTTAACCACTCAAGTTTTACAATCAATAGAATCATATCATCAATACACCCAATACATGCCAAGAATAACATCAAAATCTATCATATCAAGCTCTACGAGGTGAACATGAATCACTTTATGGGATAAGGAGACATGACAACTTCTATAGACTCTCTAAGCCACGATAGATTTGTCACGACCCAAGGTACCCCCTACATGTGACATGGCGTACAAGACTCTGAGATGCCTCATACAGGCCACTTAGCATGCATAACATACAAGATAATAGAGAATAAAAGTTCAAAAGAGAATTTCATATCAAAGCTTTTAAAAGAAATAGTGGAAGTCTACATCTCATGTCTCAAAGCCAATCTAATAAAAAGAACAAGGTTTGGGACGTAACCCAATACATTCCAAAAACTGGAAAGTAAAATACATCAAAAGAAATAAGAGCTAGGCTATGTCCTCGGATGGATGAGGACTCACCAAGTCTTCTATCAACTCTCTAGTCAAACTCTAGCCACGAGTAGAAGGGGAATCGCCACGTCCTACACCAAAGAAGTTAATGTAGGCAAAAGTATGCGTTAGCACAATTAAGTACTAAGCTTGATAGCAATGCAAATAAACACATAAACCATGCTTACAGAGATATATAATAATGACATGCAAATGACCAAGCTGAAAACATATTAGATATGAGAAACATAAAGCATAAAGCATATACCAAGGCCAATGCAAGCTAAATTATCTTTCAACTCTTTCCATTACTTTATCATGAGAGAACTTATTCATTAACTTGTTGGGAATGGCCGTAACTGACATATAAGACCATGTGAGCTATCAACATGGAATCCGGTGTCTACCCCACACCGAAAAGGGGTGTCCTACTTGCCAAGGTAAGACCATGAACTTCTTAGCTTAGGTGGATCCACTAGCTAATGTCTACTTAAAGACAACATCCTATGGTGGCAACATAGTTATGGGATAGAGATTGCTTTTGGAGACTCGGCCTCAACTAACGGGAGAGCTCCATTTAGAAAACCCGGTCTCTACTAACGGGAGAGTTTCCATCTCAAATCCACTCAGTGCTAGGCCAATTTCCCACGGATTTAGGCATTAACATATTCATATCATTAAACATGAAAAGGTACAACTAGGGTTACCAATTCAAGCTAAAATCATGCTTTTAAACGTTCATCTTTCATGGACCTTGTCCAAGCTTACATCATTAAAATAGCTTTTTAAGAACATGGGTAATCGCCTCTTTGTTCTTCTTTTATCATAGTGGGAGAATTACATGAGAAAACCTTTCACTACTCAACAATAGCATCATCATATCATAACTTTGGTACTTTACTCTCAAAGCACCCTTAATTTATCACTTACTTTATATGAGACATGCATAAGTTCATTAGCTTCTTCTTTACTTAGTTCATCATGCTCATATTTCATAGTTCGTAGAGTTCATATGGGTTCATTAAAATTCAACTCATACCATGCAATTAAATGCAAGCTCATGCTTAAAAAGCCATAATTAAGGTAATTTACTCATACTTGAAGGAACTCACATAATAGAGGAAAAATCATGCTTTTGACTTGATCATGCTAAATTCATAAAATTACCCTCAATTCATTCATGATTCATGCTTAATTTCACACAGAATTCATAAACTTCATCAAATCATAACTCAACCCAACAATCAAAGCATAGATAATCAAATTGGGGAGAATTAACTTGGGATCATGGTGGTTCATGCAATCTTTACATCAAATCATGTAATTCACGCTAATTCATGTACTAAGTTACTTTATCACGCTAGATCGTGCACTACAATTCATAAAATCAATAATTGAAATCATAATTAAGAATCCACAATGATTGATCAAAACCCTATTTCAATTGGGTAAGAGTAAACCTTTGAAAATCATGAAGAAGAGGGAGGACCCATTGGAGGAAATGACTCCTAATGGTGAACACTATCATACTTCAAAGAACCCACAAGAATTTGGTGAATATTGAAGTTCTTCAATGGAGGATCCTAGCTTCTTCTTCTTACTTGAGAGTTGAGAGATTTTCTTTTAGAGAGAGAAATATTTGAAAGGAGATATTTGGGAATGAAATATAATGAGAGAAATTAGGCTTAAGAAGTATTTATAGGTCTTAGATTAATAGTATAACCAACTTAGCTTAATAGGAGATCAATTAGGGAAAAGACCAAAAAGCCCTTAATTAATAACTGTTGAGGCCAATCGACGGACCGGATCTACGGTCCGTACATCAATTGAAGGACTGTCCTATTCTTCCATCAATTGATTCAGAGAGTTCATTTTGGGTTGAAAATTTTGCTAAGTCTGGAAGGCATTTACGGAACCCATCTACGACCCATCAACTGAACTACGAACTGTCCTGCCACTCCGTAGGTCAAAGTTCAGAAACATAGAAATCCTGAAAGTTCACAGTGCCATTGACGGTCCCCACCTACGGCCCGTCAATCCATCTACGACCCGTAGGTGGCCTTCGTAGGTCACTGTTTGGAGGTAAATTCTGTATTTTCATTCTTTGGAATCTCGGGGTATTACAAGATTCACCATTAGGAGTAGAGACAGAAAAAAGGTCTATCAATACATCCAGAAGAACATTAAACTTCATAGCCACATATGGCATCACAAAAGATAAGGTAGCACCAGGATAAATCAAAGCATAAACATCAAGATTAAAGACTTTCAATATACCGGTAACCACATCGGGAGAACCCTCTTGTTCATGACGAGTTTGATGTGCAAAGAATCTATTTTGCTTCTGACTCCCACTAGAACCTGACGAAGGATAAGGTTGAGCCCATCGGCAGGTAGCTCCTTCATTCATAGCAATTGAGGGACAATCCCTTATCTTATGGGCTGTCTTTCCACAACAAGAACATGCATTTGAACTGACTAGGTATTTACCCTCATGCTTTCTTCCACACCTAGCACAATTAGACAATGAAGATCCACTACCTTTTCCTCCTTGAGGCTTAGGGTTAGAAATCCTTTCTTTGTTAAACTTAGGAGCCGGATCATTGGAGGAACCTTGAATGGAAAATCTTTGTCGGAACTTAGAAAGACCATGTCCATCGGACCTTGAGTGTGAAAAGTCACCATCATCGATTTTAGCCCTTTTTGCCTCTCTAGACTTCTCCTTTAGTTACTCCTCTTTGATTTGTTGAGCATGAACCATTAAGCAAAAAATATCCATATCATTTCTAAGCATGGCAGTACGACATTCCTTAACCACCGCGTTGGACACTCCCGAAACAAACTTGGTCATCTTATCCCTAGGATCGACAACCATAGTAGGAGCATATCTTAACAATTGTGTGAATTTCATAGCATACTCCTTCACATTCATGTTTCCTTGACGAGGGTTATTGAATTCAAGCACCTTTCCTCTCTCATCTCAAGGTAAAAGAACCTACCAAGGAAAGAAACCTTAAACTTTTCCCTATCAAGAGGACCCGCATCAACCGCCCTCTCTTCCTTCCATTGGTTGAACCAAACCTGAGCAGCACCCTTAAGTTGATAAGTTGTCAATTCTGCCTTTTCCACTGGTGTCACACTTATGATCATCAAAACCTTGTATACCTCATCGATGAACTCTTGAGGATCTTTCTCAACATTGAAACCATGAAACTCCAGAGGATTCATCCTAGTGAAGTCCCTCACTCTAGTTGCTGCCATACCCAAATTTGGGTTCACGGGGACCATATACTCCCTATTGGCTTGAGCCATCATGGCTTGGGCCAACACTTGAAAAGCAGCCCTAAATTCTATATTAGTCATTTGTTCGGCCAAGGGGTCGACCGGAACTTGAGGAGCATCTTAAGGATCTTCTCGTTCCACATTCTCTTCGGCATTCCTTCTAAAATATGCTTTTCAAGGGGCCATATGCTGAAAAGCATATGATAGGGATTACGAGAGATACATATAGAGTTAAACTCTACCGCATGACTTTAGAGTGATGAAAGAAGTGAAATTTCCTAAATATCTTATAGACTCTTATTCAAAAATATGGCGCGCTTCATACTCATGAACAAGACTCTACTCGACGTGGCTTATGAGACATCCTAGGACCTTTCTAAACCTTGTGCTTTGAATCAAGTTTGTCACAACTTAAAGTACACCCTAGACGTGACATGGCGTATAAGACCCCGAGAGGCCCAACACAAGCCACTTAGCATACATCATACAAGATACTAGAATTTAAAGAGAGTTTTAAAATAATATTTAAGGATAGGCTTCAGATAGCTCAGAGTAGTCACATGAGTTATGCTGATCGTAGGGGGCGGCCATTGAGATTTTCAGTTGCTGATAGAGTCCTCCTCCGTGTGTCACCTGTGAAGGGCGTGATGAGATTTGGGAGGTGGGGAAAGCTTAGCCCTAGGTATATAGTACCTTTTGAGATCCTCTAGATAGTTAGCGAGGTTGCATATGAGTTGGCTCTACCTCCAGTATTCTAAGCTATCCACCCAGTTTTCCATGTTTTGATGCTGCGCCGCTATGTTCTTGATGAGTCTCATGTGCTTTAGTATGATGCAGTAGAGTTGAATGTCCGCTTGACTTTCATAGAGGATCAAGTTGCCATTCTAGCCAAATATGTGCATCTGTTACGTTTGAGAGCCTTTCTTATGGTTAAGGTCCTTTGGAGGCATCATCTAGTTGAGAAGGCTACTTGGGAGACTGAGCATGATATACGGGAGCCGTTTCTTGGCTTGTTTGAGTCTTCAGGTACATCTTGACTCTTACTTCTGTGGACAAAAGTCCTTTTTAGTAGTGGATGTTGTAATGACTTACAGGTCATTTATGTGTTTATGCCTCTTATTCATTATTTAGAGAGTTTCTATAGAGACCCAAAGTCATTTATGAGTTGCTGGGACTGATAGTTCAATCATCTGGTCATTCATTTGGTTTTTATGCGAGTTTAAGTGTTTTGGAGCTCTTGAACCATGAACAATTAGTTTTGATCAAAAGTTCAGGCAGATGACTTCAAAATCAAATTATGATGATTCCATCAGCTCCATAAGCGTCATTTTAGGCTAGTAGCATGGTCGACATGACTCCCGAAGCTTTAAGTGCTAGTTTGTCTGATTAGGCCTTTTAACTTTTAAGTTAAGGCCTAAGTTTGACTTTAGTCAACATTCTAAGTAAACGAACTTGGATGAGAATTACGTCAATGCAGTTAGCTCCGTAATGTTGAGTTTGGTCTAGAACGAGCCTTTATTTGGATCCCGAGGCTTTCGAGATAATTTCGAGCCTCCTTGTTGATTTTGGCTTAAATCAAAATTTGGGGGTGGGACCTACTCTTTGCCAAGATGACCTTGTATGGGAATTTTGATTGCTATGTTAAGTCTGTAATATTGAATTTTGCCGGGTTTTATATCTCATTTGCATGCACGGGGTTCCAAACGAATTCAGAACACCTTGTTGGGGATTTTGAACTTGTCATATTTTGCATTCACGATCACGAGCTGAGGATCACGCTCGTGGAGACCACTAGGCTTGTTCACCGCATTCGTGTGGTCCTATCTGTGTTCACGAGCCTTCACTTTCGTGGGGACCCGATCGCATTTGTGGGACCTTGATTTCCCTTGCCTTCGCATTTGTGGGAGCTCCATCTGTGTTTGTGATGAATGGCTTTCGAGTAGGCTACGATCGCGGGCCTTGTCCTCCGCAATCCAGATGAAGAGCTTCGTCCAGTCTTTTAAAAAAGACTTAGACGCGACTAGCTCTAGCTTCAAGAATTCAAATTGAGTTTTCTCCCTCGTTTTAGCTCGGATTTGGGTGATTCAAAGTCCCACGCGCCCGGAATTGTTAAGGCCTTGTTGTGGTGTGATAGAAATTTTTTGTTGAACCCTCTGTTTGAGGTGAATTCATTATTGAAACTGCTGAAGCTTTCTTTTTAGCTAAATTGTTGATTCTTTGCATATTGTTGATATTCACCAATCCAGTCATCGAATTGTGTGCAATTTTGGAACAAAAGATCGAGGCTTCGTTTAGAACTTCTTGCCAGAGTCAATTCAAAAATTATTGTGGCCGTAGACCTTGGCGGTTGAATTTATCATGTAGTTGAATTTCCAGTAGTCCTTCTACGGTTGACCAGTACGTTCTGTATAAACTTCTACGAAATGTACATGGTGTCCATAGAAGTGGTTTGACAATTTTTAAGCTGGGTTAGTTTAGTCTTTTCCTACACTTTCTAAGCCTAACCCCAACATTTTCACACCTAATTAAGGCTCTAAACAGTACCATTCGATCTAACACCTCCATAATCATTCCCATGACTTAGACCAATGATCCAAGAAGAGAAAGCTAGGGTTTTCAAGCGTGGTTCAAGTTTCTCCAAGATTTTTGTTCCACTAGGTATGTAAGGCTATTAATAGTATTGCACTTTGTTCATCCTCACGCCCTTAATCTAAATTCAGTCAGTAAAGAGATAAATCAAGGGTTCAACACAAAGTTCCATGAGTTTTCACATTGGGTTGTGTTCTTACTTCGAGTTCTGATTCTTCAGTATTGTGATCATAGTACTTTATGCCTTTGATATTTTGAGTTCTTGTTCATGGTTATATTATCCTATGAACCCTGGTTGTTGAGTTTTGTGGAAAGCTTTTGTATAAATATTCCTATGCATTGACTTTTAGAATTCAAAGTGAGTCCCAGTAGAAGCTTTAAAGTATCTTTTGAGAAGCATTTAAGGGAACACTAATGGTTCCAAATGTATTATTTTATACTTAGGGCTCGTTTGGCCATGCAATATGGAATAATGATATGGAATCATAATATGATATCATAATATGAAATCATGAGATGAAGTTGAAGTTTTGTTTGGACATGCGAAATGAAATTTTTGTGTTGTATCTTTTCTCATAAACATAAGAATCCTGTAAGTTGAAAAACTATTAAATTAGCCCCAATTGTTTATTCAATCTTACAAAATAAACAAAAAATTATTAAATTACATAATATATTATCACAAAGCTATTTGTTCTCCACTTCAGTAACTATTTCATCTAACTTTAATTGATCAAACTTTAATTCAATAAAATAATTGAACATAAATTGTAGTGTACTAGTTTTTAATATACTCCTCCTACATAATACGAACAATCTACTAACATTGAACTTGCATTTCTCGATTATATGACCGAGAAAATGAATCAACATTGTTACTTTGAGCCATTTGTTGGTCAATATCATCTCTGCAACTATATTTTCATGCTCATAGACCATAAATATTTCCTCGCTCCTTTGGTATTCTCGTAAATAATTATGTAACACTGCACAAGCTATGATAATTTCCACTTGTTTGTCAATATCAATATGGTTCATGTCTTGTTTCACTTATGTGCAATTATACACTTTCAGTGCATTAATTTTATGCTAAAATCAAACATATTAGAAGTATGATTATCAAACATACATCACCAATTTTCTCCTTTTTCATATTAAATTTCTTTAAACATTTTCATATGTACTGGTACGAGAAGTTTTTTTATTATGAAAACCAAAAAAGTATTACTCCCTCTGTTCTTATTTATATTCACCAAATTAATTCCTACTTTATCATTTATATTCATCAAATTTAAAGTAATAATAAATTTTATGTTTGTGAGTATAATAAATTTTAAAAAGTAATTATGTGATTATAAATTTTATTTATATATGAAATAAATGGTTAGTATATATAAATATGGGGTTGTTTTAATAAAATATAAACTTGTGGGTCAATTTTTGTATCTAAAAAATCCCAAATCAATATATGGAATTTCCAAATCATGACTTTTGGAGAATATGGATTCCATCTCATGATATGAAATCATGAGATGGAATTAGCATGAAATCGCATGTCCAAATGTTGATTCCATCTCACGATTCCATATCGTGATATGGTATCGCATGGTCAAGCACCTACTTAGAGAGAAAGTACTATTTCAAGAAAAGAATAAACAATTTTCAAAAGCATTTCAGATAGATAAAGTAAAGTCCAGATACCCCTCTTAGAAGGTCTTGTGAGTATTAACTCAACCTGGAGAGTACTTTTATATAAACTTATACAATTATATTTTGGGAGTGGTATTGAACATCGATTTGGGTAAGATTTCATATGACTCAAAGCCAATAAACTATGTGGCTAGTGTAGGATAGGATCGTACCGACATTCGAGTGACTCCTCACTTCCTCTAAGAAGGCCTATTAGATTAATCCATAAGTTAGTGTTGCGTCCCATACCCCAACAACGTATACAGTGGCTCTAGCAACGTGGGTGAGACATTGTATCATTACGAGGCTTATTGTGAGGGTTGTCAGTTAGAGAAACTCCCCATTAAAGTAAAGTAAAGTATTTATATATTTATACATTTCAGTATTTACTATTATTGTACCCTTATAGAAAGAGTTTAAAATTGTTTTCATCATGATCCATGTTGTACTTCAGTTTAGTTACTTTCAGTCCTTCAGTCAGTATTTGTTTCATTCAACCTTATTGCATACTGTACATTCCATGTACTAATGTCATTCGACCAACATTGTTTCATGATGCAGATACACATATTCAGGATCATGAACAATCATTTCATTGAGATCGCATCATCCACCTGTTAACTTTTGGTGAGGCCTCCTTTTTCTTCAGAGGGCTCCAGTTTATTGCTTAATAGTAGTAGTGTTATGAGGTGTCATGGGTCTTATCATGACACATATCTTCAGACATTAGAAGCTTCATAGATAGGTAGAGTTAGAGAATCTTTCAGTTTTTGTTTGCAGATGTGCTGCTAAACTTTACTATTATATTTAATTATTTCAATAGTTTTAGATTCAATATTTGTTTAAATTATTTTATTCACTCTTTGATGCTTATGTATGCTTGAGTTAGTCTTTCACTAAGTAGCCAGCCTAGGTAAGGGTTCTCTTGGGACCAATAATGGTTTTTGAGTTTCTATCACGTCTAGGGTGTAGGCTCGAGGTGTAACAATATTGGTATGAGAGCCCAAATTTTCAGTGTCCAAGGATGTCTCTAAAGTCATGTCTAGTTGAGTCCTTCTTATCGGTGTGAAGTGCTCCACATGGATCATAGGGAGAAGATAGGGAGACTACCGGACATTAGGAAATACTACCCTTATTTCATATTCTAATTGATGCTATGGAGTTTAACTCTATAAAAGTCCCTTCTAATTCATGCTTATACATATTTCAAGTCATTCCTCCAAGAAGAAATGTTAACCATCTGATGCAAACTCAAAATAGAGGACGTCCCACTAGAAGAAACAAAAATCTTCATGAACCACCTGTACTAGTTGGACCAAGATATCCCAATGCGCAACCACCTTAGGCTAATGTCACAAATGTAGAGTTTTGTAACACTACCAAAATGTTGGCTCAGGCTGTGACAGCCAAGGTTTACCATCAAGGAGCATGACTGACACATCATCATGATTCTCCAAACACTTCAAGGATTTATGAATTACTGAGTAGTAATCCACCAAAATTCACTAGGTCAAAGCTCAATGAGGATATAAAAAACTTTATGGATGAGATTCAGAGGGTATTCCAGGTGATGCATGTTGGTGATATAGAAAGGGTTGAGCTTGCGTCTTATTACCTTAAGGGTGTAGCGAGGATTCGGTTTGATCAGTGGAAACATATTAGGGGTGGAGATGCACCACCTCCAGGTTTGACTAGTTTTGAGAATGCTTTCTTGGGGTGCTTCTTTTCTTGAGAGATAAGGGAGGCTAAGATGAGTGAGTTCCTCAATATGAAACAAGACACTATGGGCATACAGGAGTACTACCTCAAGTTCATTAAGTTGTCTTATTATTCTCTAGAAGAAGTGGTAGATATGAGGAGTAGAATGAGTTTGTTTGTATCTAGACTCTTCCGTCTCTCAAGAAAAGAAAGTAAGGTTGATATGTTAATCGGGGATATGGACATTGGCCGACTAATGATTTTTGTGCAGCAGGTTGATGAAGAAAAGTTGAGGCATAGGTTTGAATTTTGAAATAAGAGAGCCAAGACCTCTACTTATGAGTCCAGCCAACAGAGGACTGGAAATGTGAACTGATCATCCTATCAACAAAGGTCATCTGGACCTGCTTCATCATTAGCTAGTGCGCATGCACCAAGAAAAATGAATGATCGTAGGATCCAGAATTTTTAAAATTTCAGAGCTCAAGAATCTCAGTCGTAGGGCAGTGTGGCACAGGGGTTTACTCGAAGCCCACCTTATGCTGAGTGTTGTAGGACTCATCTAGGAGAGTGTCATGATAACACAAATGGGTGTTTTAGATATTAGTAGATGGGTCACATTCTGAAGGACAGCCCGAAAGGAAGGGAAGGTAATGGGGGCAATAGGGCCCAAGCTCTTTTAAAGCTCCACCGAATAGAGTTGGCCAAAGGGCTACTATTTCATGAACAGGCAGGGGTACAAACCATTTGTATGCAATGTCTAGTAACTAGGATCGGGAGCACTCCCTAGATGTTGTCATTAGTATCCTTAAAGTCTTCTCTCTTGATGTTAGTGCATTACTAGATCTAGGTGCTAGTTTATCTTTAGTGACTCCTTATGTAGACATGAGGTTTAGGACTTGTCCCGAATGACTTCTTAAAACTTTCAGTGTCTTTACACCTATTGGTGATTCTATTCTAGTGGAGAGAGTATATCAAAATTTTACCATCTCCATCTATCATAAAAACACCATGGTTGACTAAGTCGAATTAAACATGGAAGATTTTGATATCATTCTATGCATGGAGTAGCTTTATGCTTGTTATGCCTTAGTCGATTGTAGAACTTGAATATTCAAGTTCCAGTTTTCTTAAGGAAAAAAGTTAGTCTCCAAGGGATGCATCTATCACTTAGTAACACTTAATGACTCTAGTGTTGAGATACCACCTCATCAGTGTGTTCTAGTTGTAAGCGAGTTATCAAAAGTCATTTCCTATGATCTTTCCGGAGTCCCTCCTGAAAGGGAGATAGACTTTGAAATTGACATCCTTCTAGATACTAAACCCATCTCTATTAATCCATTCAAAATGGATCCAGCTGAGTTAAAAGAGTTAAAAGAGAAGTTGAAAATCTCCTTGATAAGGGTTTCATCCGACCGGGTGTCTCACCTTGGGGTGCTCCAGTCTTATTCATGCGAAAGAAAGATGGTTCACTTAGGATGTGCATTGATTACCGTCAGTTGAACAAGGTCACCATCAGGAATAAGTATCCTTTCCCTAGAATCGATGCGTTGTTTGACCAATATAAGGGTGAAACTTGTTTCTCTAAAATAGATCTCAGATTTGGCTATCATCAATTGAAAGTGAGAAAAAGTGACATCCCGAAAACAACCTTCAGAACTCATTATGAGTTTCTCGTTATGTCCTTTGGTTTGACTAACGCTCCTACAACATTCATGGATCTAATGAATAGAGTATTTAAGTAGTATCTTGATATGTTTGTTATCATAGTCATCAATGAAATCCTGATCTACTCCAGGAATGAGGAGAATCATGCTACTCATCTAAGAATAGTCCTCTAAACACTCAAGGATCAGGAGTTACTTGCAAAATTTTTGAAGTGCTAATTCTAGCTTGAATATGTGGCATTCATAGGCTATATTATGTCTGGCAAAGGAATTCAAGTTGACACTCCAAAAATTGAGGTAGTGCAGAATTGGCTAACACCCACATCCCCAACTGAAATAAGGAGTTTCTTTGGTTTGGTGGGTTACTACAAAAGATATGTTGAGGGGTTTTTAGTTATTTCATCCTTGTTGACTAAGTTGACTTAGAAGAAGGCTGTGTTTCAATGGTTTGATGCCTATGAGTAAAGTTTTTAGGAATTGAAAACTCAACTACTGCACTAGTGTTGACCCTACTAGATGGTACAGAGGGTTTTGTTATGTACTACGATGCATCCAGAGTGAGGCTTAGTTGTGTATTGATGCAGGATTGTAAAGTTGTAGCTTATGCCTCCAGACAACATAAAATCAACAAGAGAAATTATCCAACTCATGATCTTGAGTTGGAGGTAGTGGTGTTTGCTCTTAAGATATGGCATCATTATCTCTACGGTGTGCATGTGGATGTGTTCACTGACCACAAGAGACTTCAACATGTCTTTAATCTGAAGGAGCTTAATCTTACCTAGAGGAGGTGGCTATAGTTACTTAAGGATTACGAAATGAGTATTTTCTACCACCCAGGTAAGGCTAATATTGTTGTTGTTGTTGTTGCCCTTGTAGGTTGTCCATGTAAAGTACTGCTCATGTTGAGAAAGGAAAGTGTAATGACCCTATAGGTTATTTATGTTTTTCTATGTACATTTATTATTTTTCCCCTTCCCATAGCTTCCTTATAGCTTTTGCGTGGCGTTGGGTTGGATGACATTCTTCTCGAGGTGTTTGATTGAATTTGGTGTGAGTTTTTGAGTTTTGGAGGCTTAATACTTGAAAAAGTTAACTTTATTCAACATCCAACGATTTTGATGTCAGATCAAAATTCTGTCAGATCTAATATCTCTGGAAGGGTCATTTCGGTCTAGTGTGATGATAAGTTCGGGTTTCAAAGCTTTCGTATTGAGTTGGTGTGAGTAGGAATTTTAGCTTTTGAGTTTTGCCTAAATATTGACTTCAATCTACTTTCTTGGTAAACGCACTCAAAATGAAATTCTGTCAGCATGGTTAGCTCTGGAATGCAAAGTTCAGTCTAAAACAACCTTGGGTTTAATTCTCAAGGGTATAAGATTTAGTTTTTAGCTTTTAGCATTTTGTTTGTGTTTCTTTTTAAAGTGTTGACTTTCGTCAACATTTAGATGAAACGACCTCGGTTAGCTATTTCTATGATTTTCTTGAGTCTGGAGAGTCATTTTGGAGTGGTTTGCACTTTTTGTTTGCATCATTTGAACTCTGAATGAATTCCAAGGGCTTGTTCAAAGTTTGGGAAAACTTAGCCGATATTCTTGTCTAAGGCTTTTGGTACCTTGGCTTTTGCCGATGGTTGATCGCTTAAGCGAAGTCCGCTTTTATGAGCATGTGGTTGCTTAAGCAAAGGGACCAAAGGGGCAGGGGTCATTTAAGTGACAAGCCCTTCTCTTTAGCGAAGGTCGCTTTTGCGACCAATAGGCCGCTTAAGCGACATGCGCCTCTTAAGTGGGGGTCGCTTTTGAAAGCCTTCGTCGGCTTAAGCGATTTTGCTTAAGCAAAAATCTGATGGCTTCAGCAAAAATCGGTGTGAATAAATTCCTAGCTCTCCTTCAATTCTTCAATCAAAGCTTGACAAGGGCAAACCAGTCCATAACAAAGAAAGAAAAGTATGCCCGACAGAGGCACAATCACAATACACAAAACAATCAACAAAATGATTACAAGGGAGGCACCCCCAACTGAAAAAATGAAATTGTGTCCACACAATCCAAATATCAAAGGAGAATATGAGGGACTTCCTGAACTGCATCACTCTGAACTCAAGCCGGTAGGAAATGTGAGATCTTCCTCATGCTAAGCACTACTGCCGCATAAGCTCTTAAGCATTCCCATCATCTTTCTCAGGAACTTGCTCTTTGTCCACTCATGCTCTTGGAATATCCTTTGTCTCTGCTCTATCTTGCCCTGCCTCTGACTCAAATGCTTAAGCCGGTTAGACATCACCTTCTATGCAACATCTATAGAAGCAATGGTATGTGGAGGAACATCCTCTGAGGTGGGGGCTCAGATGAGCCGAAAGGAATGCTCACCATCATCTTTCTAACCTCATGGATCTGGGAAGAGAGATGCCTCATAGTGGCTGGTCCATACTAAAGAGGCCCGACAGATGTGGAAGTACCGGATGTAGACGCTGCGTCAGTGAACTGGCTAAACTCAGGGTCGGCCACATCGATCTTTTTCTTCTTGCTCCTGTCTCCCTATCTTCCCTTTTTCAAGGGATGAATCTCTTTTCTTGCTTTTTTCTCCTCATCCATAGGGCGTTTTACCACCCCAGCATCATAGCACAATGTAGTAACAAGAGATGGGAATAGGATACTCTTGGCTCTTCCCTAAGCAAACTCAGCAATCTGGTCTATGATCATTCTCCCAACATCAATCCCCATGCAATCCATAATAGTAGCAATAAGAACAGCCCTGTCTAATGTAACTCTGTGTCGTGGGTGGATGGAACAACCTGAGTACATATGATAGACAACCAAGACTTAATTTTGACTGTGAACTCACCTGAATCAACCCCTCGGTTTTATATAAACCACTCCGGAGGCTCACCACCATAAAGTTTGTGGACAAGCCACTGGTTTCCCAACTCTTTGTACCTATTTCTGAACCTCTCATTATCAGCATCCTGGAGTCCATACAAGTAATTTATGATAGCTGGACAAAAGTGGACTTGAACACGTTTGACTGTGGTAACCACCTCTTCACCATAGTCAGTCTCAAGAGCATTGGCATAAAACTCCGCCACTAGAGTATAAATGGCCTTGATAGGCTCATCGGTGAAGCACATCCATCCATTAGTAATCAGCCGTTCTTAGATATTCGGCATCCCATCTTGAAGCTTTTCTACGAAAATTCCTTTCTATTTCACTACCGCTCAACCCTAGTATTCATCATATTTACATGCACATTTTGCCGATAGGAATCTTCTCTCAACAAAATACTCTTCCTCCTACATTTCCTGAGCTATTTCTTGATCATTTAGATCGGTTTCGTTTTTAACTCAATTACCTACACATGAAGCAAACATGTCAAAAGTGCTTGAGGACACTTAAATCAATGTATTAGGAAGTATTTAGGACAGAGAAATCATCAAAAGAAGGCCCGAGCTAAGCCATGCGAATCTAAAATTTTGGCCTGCACTCACTGTCTCCTTTGCATTCACAAAGGAGTGCCACATTCGTGGCTAAGTAAGAAACACTAATCCGTATTTGCGGACTGATGGGCACGTTCATGGAGAATCGTTAATCAGATTCCTCCGCATTCGCGGTTGAGAGGCCGTCTTCTTTTGAGTTCAAAATATGACTTGGGTATTATTTAAGAGCAGGTTGGTGGCACCAGTTTTAAGCTTAATTTACACATAATTCTGCCCCCAAATCGTAACAAAACTCAAAGAGTATAAAGACCTCAGCTAAAACAATTTCACATAGGCAAAAACGTCACATCAATTTCAATAACTAAGCATGATTAATCAAAATCAACAAAGCTCAACAAATATCACTTACGAATGATTGTGTAAAAGAAGTAAAGGGAGAAAACTTACCTCAGATGTGAACTCCAATTTCAAAGCCTAAGAGTTTAGGGAAGAGAACGAAGTGGGAGCTTTTAGGGAGAGAATTTAGCTGATTTTTATCACTTAGAAGAAGAAACTGCCCTCTTATATGAAAAATTTCCAACTTTTTATTACATGAGGCCTGTTTGACTATACTTGTTCACAGATTCAAGGGTACGTTCACGCCTTTTGAACTCCTGAAGTGTAACACCTCAGTTTTTGAAAAAGAAAAATTTTCAATTTTGGCCCAGAGTCACTTTCTACGGACACACTCTACGGGTCGTAGACCAGTTGACGGACCGTAGAATGCATCCGTAGAAAGAGGGTAATTTTTTTTGAAAACTAAGTCTCTGAAGTCGAGTCTACGGTCTAACAAGATGGACCGTAGGTCTTTCCACGGACCGTAGAAAGGTCCTGTCAAAGTGGTCCAGGCTTCGTCAAATTTCTGAGGTTCAAGTTAGGCTCTACGGGTTGGACCTACGGACCGTAGAATGGCCTACGGGATGTAGATCGAAGTCTTAGAAAGTGTCCTGAATTTTTGGGTTTTTGAAGTTTTCTACGGTTCAACAGGACTGTCCGTAGGAACTCTTAAAAACCGTAGGTTGGAATGGTAGACTACATTCAGCAGTTATTTTCCAGGGTTTTTTTTGTCTTTTCCCAATTTTTTTATGTCTTCTTAATTATGACTTTGCCCCTAAATTGACCCACTATATAAGTCTTTCTTCCAAAAATTTCCTTCATTAATTACATTCCAAATTTCCCAAATAATTCTCTCTCTAGAAAGTTCTCTCAATTTTCAAGGAAGAAGAAAGGCTAGGATCCTCATTGAAGGTCATTGATTTTTAGCAATTTCTTGTGGGCTTTGTTGAGTTATGTTAGCATTCACCATTGGGGGTCTTTTCCTCCATTGGGTCCCTAGGTTTCTTCAATTTTCAAGGTTCAATTCACCAAATTGAGTTTGGGTTTTTGATCAATTCTTATGGGTTCTTTAATTATGATATGGGTTCTTTAATTATGATATCAATTGTTGATTTTATGATTCTTAGTGGACGATATAGCGTGATAAAGTAATTTAGTGTACGATCTAGAGTGATTTATATGATTTGAGTAGAAATTGTATGAACCCATGCATGAGCCATGATTCCTAGTGATGAATTCATGATGAAGTATGATCCATGCATTTATGAACTTATGAAATTGATGAAAATATGCATGATTCTAGTTATTGCATGATTCTAAGATGAATTGACATGTACCCATACTAGATCATGATTTATGAACATATGAATAGCTTGCTTAAGAGATGCATGTATATGAATAGCTTGCATAAGAGATGCATGTTTCATGAGAATTACACTTATAATTGCTAGGGTGAAAATAGATGATGGCATCCATGAGTTGTGAAAAGGTTTTCTTCACAATAAGCTTAGAATATGAATGCAAAAGGTTTTCTCACTTAAATTAGGGTTCATGTGGTTGAAAGGGTTTCTCACCTATGAATTGATCAGGAGCTATTCTAATGACGTAAGCTTGGTGCAAGTCCATGGTAGTTGAAACGTCTTGATATGATCTTTGCTTGGATTTGGTAAGCCTTGATGTACCTCTTCCTTGGTTAAAATATGAATAAGCTTAATTGACTATTCCTTGGGATTTTATTTATCACCGAGCGGGCTTATGGGATGAAGCTTTCCATTTAGCATCCATGAACCTTTAGTAGCAATCCCTAAGTCCCATAACTACGTGCCTCGTAGGTTTTGTCTCAGATAGACACATAGCTAGTGGATTCACGTAAACTACAGATTTATGGTCCTTACTTTGGCAAGTAGGACACCCCTTCTAGTGGTGTGGGGTAGACATCACTCCCCTTTTCGGTGTGGGGCACACACTGGATACCATATTATAGCTCACATGGTCTATGTCAGTTAAACTTAAAAATCCAATAATAATGAACTAAGGTGCTAGAAGTATCTCACGAGACAAGACTTATGATATGACTAGCTTGCATTGACCATGTTTATGCATTGAGTTTCTAACCCTATTGTCACATGATTTAGTTATGTCATTGCATGTTCATGATGATATCTCATTAGCATGATTTCCTATATGAAAACATCTCATTGGCATGATTTATGTGATTATATGCATTTTCTTCATAGTTAGTACATTCCACGTACTAATGCATACTTGTGCCTACATTCTCTTATAATGTAGGGTGAGACAGTCATGCTTCGCACTCTCCTGATTACTTGTTTTCAGAGTTCAAGCTATCAGCCTTGGTGAGTCCTCATGCTTCGGGGACTAAGAGACTTTATTTCTTTTCTTTACTTTCAGTTTAAGACTTGTATATGATTTACGGGTTACGTCCTGATCATTCTATTGTATTAGATGGCTTTTGAGACATAGTCGAGACTTCCGCTTGTAAACTCTTACTTTTATGAGATTTTCTATTTCTTTCCCCATTTTTTCTTTACCTTATGTATATATATGCTAAGTGGCTTGTGTGGGGTCACTCGGGGTTCCATACGCCATGTAACACCTAGGGGGTACTTTGGGTCATGACAAACTTGGTATTCAGAGCACAAGGTTTATAAAGGTCCTAGGATGTCTCAAAGCCACGTCTAGTAGAGTCTTGTTCATAAGTGTGAAGCGCACCACATTTATGAATGAGAGGCTACAAGATGATAGGAAATTCCACTTCTTTCATATTCTAGAATCGTGCTTTAGAGTTTAACTCTATACGTTCCTCTCCTATTCCATGTCCTACGCTTTTCATGATATGGCACCTAGAAGAGCTTTTGTAAGGAGGAACACAAATGAGAATGTGGAGCAAGAGGCTAACCAAGTTCCGGCCGCTCCTTTTGTCGAAGAAATTACTAATGCGGAGTTTCGAGTTGCTTTCCACGCATTGGCCCAAGCCGTGATAGCCCAAGCCAATAGAGAAGTTGTGGTCCCCGTGAACCCACATGTGGGTACGATGGCGGCAAGGGTGAGAGATTTCACAAGGATGAACCCTCTGAAATTCCATGGCTCCAAGGTGGAGGAGGATCCACAAGAGTTCATTGAAGAGGTTTACAAGATTCTGATGATCATGGGGGTGACGCCGGAAGAGAAAACGCAGTTGTCCGCTTACCAATTAAAGGGTATGGCCCAAGTGTGGTTTAACCAATGGAATAGTGAGAGGGCTAGAGATGCGGGTCCTCTTGAATGGGAGAAATTTAAGGAAGCTTTTCTTGATCGATTCTTTCCTCTTGAGATGAGAGAGGCTAAGGTCCTCGAGTTCATTAACTTGAAGCAAGGTTGTATGAGTGTGAAAGAATATGCATTGAAGTTCACTCAATTGTCAAAATATGCGTCTTCTTTGGTGGCCGATTCAACGGCCAAAATGTGTAAGTTTGTGTCAGGGGTGTCCGACTTGGTGGTCAAGGAGTGTAGGACTGCCATGCTTATTAAAGAAATGGATATTTCATGGTTGATGCTACATGCACAACAAATCGAAGAAGAGAAACTAAAGAAGTGGTCCAAAAATGCAAAGAGGGCTAGGACCGGTGATGGTGACTTCTCAAACCAAAGGACCGGAGGACTTGGCCGCCCTATGTTTCGACAAAGGTTTTTGAACCAAGGGTCTTCAAATGCTCCTATGCCTAAGTTTGACAAGAATAGGGTGTCTAACCCTATGCCTCAAGGAGGCAATGGTGATGTTGATAGAACTCCAATTTGCCCATGTAATAATAATGTGGGAAAATGCATGAGGGGAGATGCTTAGACGGATAAGATGATTGCTTCACTTGTGGCAAAAGTGGTCACAAAATGAGGGATTGTCCAATGAATGTTACAAATGGGAAAGATTGTAAACACGGTGCTCCTAGTGGTTCGGGCTCTAGTGCTCCCAAGCAAAACCGATTTTATTCACTCCAGACTCACCAAGAGCAAGAAGGTTCTCCCGATGTGGTTACCGGTATGTTGAAAGTATTCCATCTTGATGTATATGCCTTACTTGATCCCGGTGCTACCTTATCTTTTGTGACGCCATATGTAGCTATGAGATTTGATATTGCCCCGGATGTGTTATTAGACCCCTTTTGTGTATCTACTCCTATTGGTGATTCTATTGTGGCTAATAGTGTTTATAGGAAGTGTCTTGTTTCCTTGTTCCATAGAATCACCTAGTTGATCGTGTAGAGCTAGATATGATAGACTTTGATATCATTCTTGAGATTGATTGACTTCATTCTTGTTATGCCTCGGTTGATTGTAGAACCCAAGTGGTTAAGTTTCAATTTCCTAATGAGCCCGTCCTAGAGTGGAAAGGGGGAAATTCTATGCCTAGAGGTCGGTTTGTTTCTTGTCTTAAAGCTAGAAGGATAATCTCCAAGGGTTGCATTTATCATCTTATTCGGGTTAGGGATATAGATTCTGAAACCCCTAGTCTTGAGTCGGTTCCAGTGGTAAATGAGTTTCCGAATGTGTTTCTCGATGATCTACCCCGTGTTCCTCCCGATAGGGAAATAAACTTTGGTATTGACCTTCTTCCCGATACATAACCTATCTCTATTCCTCCTTACCGTATGGCTCCTGTGGAACTTAAGGAATTGAAAGAACAATTGAAGGATTTGTTTGATAAGGGTTTCATCCGACCAAGTATTTCTCCATGGGGTGCTCCGGTGTTGTTTGTTCGTAAGAAAGATGGCTCTCTCCTATGTGTATTGATTATCGGCAGTTGAATAAGGTTACCATTAAGAATAAGCACCCGATTCCGAGGATAGATGATATGTTTGACCAACTTCAAGGTACTAGTTTCTTCTCTAAGGTTGATCTTTGGTCGGGTTATCACCAATTGAGGGTGAGAGATTGTGATATTCCAAAGATGGCTTTTCAGACTAGATATGGCCATTATGAGTTTGTGGTTATGTCGTTTGGATTGACTAATGCTCTGACGGCTTTTATGGATTTGATGAATAGGGTGTTTAGACAATACCTTGATATGTTCGTGATTGTATTCATTGATGATATTTTGATTTACTCTCGAAGTGAGGAAGAGCATGCAGATCATTTGAGGATTGTATTGCAAATTCTTAGGGATCGTGAGTTATATGCTAAGTTCAATAAGTGTAAGTTTTTGTTGAGATCTGTGGCTTTCCTTGGTCACATTGTGTCTGGTAAGGGTATTGAGGTAGATCCTAAGAAAACGGATGTGGCTAGAAGTTTCCTTAGACCTCTATCTCATTTGGATATTCATAGTTTCATGGGATTGGCCGGATACTATAGGAGGTTTGTGGAAGGGTTTTCTTCTATTGCCTCTCCATTGACCTCGTTAACTCAAAAAAATACTAAGTTTGTATGGTTGGAGGCTTGTGAAAAGAGCTTTCAAGAATTGAAAGATAGGCTCACTTCCGCTCCAATATTGACGTTGTCGGAAGGTTTCGATGGCTTTGTGGTTTATTGTGATGCTTCAACGGTTGGCTTAGGGTGTGTTCTTATGCAAAATGGGAAGGTGATTGCTTATTCTTCAAGGCAACTTAAGGTTCATGAAAAGAATTACCCTACCCATGATTTAGAACTTCCGGCAGTTGTTTTTGCCCTAAAGATTTGGAGGCACTATTTGTATGTTGTCCATGTTGATGTATTTACCGACCATGAAAGTTTGCAATACGTGTTTAAGTAGAAAGATCTAAATCTTCAACAACGTAGATGGCTAGAGCTCTTGAAGGATTATGACATGAGTGTCCTCTATCACCCGGGCAAAGCTAATGTAGTGGCCGATGCCTTGAATCGATTGTCGATGAATAGTGTTGCACATATAGAAGATGATAAGAAAGAATTGGTTTGGGATGTTCATCGACTAGCTCGGCTAGGTTTTCGGTTGGTTGACTCCAATGAGGGAGGTGTGATTGTCCAAAATGGGTAGAAATCGTCCTTTGTGGTGGATGTTAAGGCCAAGCAAGTATTTGATCCAATTCTAGTTGAGTTGAAAGAGGCGGTTCTAAAGAAGGATAATGAGGCTTTCTCCCAAGGGGGAGATGGTGTCCTTAGATATCAAGGCTGTTTGTATGTGACTAACGTTGATGGACTAAGAGAAAAAATTCTAGAAGAAGCTCATAGTTCCCTATAATCTATTCATCCGGGAGCCACCAAGATGTACCACGATTTGCGGAAAGTCTATTGGTGGAATGGAATGAAGAAAGATATTGCGGAATTTGTGGCAAAATGCCCAAATTGTCAACAAGTTAAGGTTGAACATCAAAGGCCGGGAGGCTTATCCCAAGATATAGCTATTCCTACTTGGAAGTGGGAAGATGTTAATATGGACTTCATAGTGGGTTTACCCCGTACTCACCGGCAACATGATTCTATATGGGTTATAGTAGACCGTATGACGAAGTCGGCTCACTTCATTCCCTTCAAGGTATCCTTTTCGGTAGAAGATTATGCTAAGTTATACATTAGGGAGATAGTTAGGTTGCATGGAGTGCCCCTATCCATTATCTTCGATAGAGGTACCCAATTAACTTCTCAATTTTGGAAGTCTTTCCAAAAGGGTCTTGGTACCAAGGTTAAGCTTAGCACGCCTTTTCATCCCCAAACCGATGGGCAAGCGGAGCGTACTATCCAAACCTTAGAGGATATTCTAAGAGCATGTGTGATTTATTTCAAGGGTAATTGGGATGATCATTTTCCTTTGATTGAGTTTGCCTACAATAATAGTTACCATGCAAGTATTGTTATGGCTCCATTTGAGGCTCTCTACGGTAGGAGATGTAGGTCTCCTATAGGATGGTTTGAGGTGGGTGAAGTTGCTTTGATGCGTTTCCCGAATTAGTGCATGAGGCTATGAAGAAAGTTCAACTTATTAGAGAAAGGTTGAAAATGGCTCAAAGGCGACAAGAGTCCTATACCTATGTTAGGAGAAGGGATTTTGAGTTTGAGGTTGGTGATTGGGTCTATTTGAAAATTTCTCCCATGAAGGGTGTCATGAGATTTTGTAAGAAGGGCAAGCTTAGTCCCAAGTATGTAGGCCCATATAATATTTTGAGACGCATTGGCATGGTTTCTTACGAGCTTGAGTTGCCTAATAAGTTAGCATCGGTTCATCCGGTTTTCCATGTATCTCTTTTGAAGAAGTGTGTTGGAGATCCGACATCCATAGTGCCTTTAGAAAGTCTTGGCATCAAAAAGAGTTTATCTTATGAAGAGGTTCCAGTTGAGATTCTAGACCGACAAGTCTGGAAGTTGAGAAACAAAGAAGTTGCTTCCGTCAAGGTATTGTCGAGGAATCAATTAGTTGAGGGTGCTACGTTGGAGGCCGAGGCCGATATGATGTCCCGTTATCCTCATGTATTTCCTTCCGAGTCTTCCCTAGCTTGGGGTATTTAGCTCCTCATGATTTATTTCTGGGATTCATGTGTCTCAGTCATTCTCATGTTTCCTTATGCATGCATTCATTAAGTGTTTATGACTTGACATTTTGTGATAAAGAATGCTTTATCTTAGAGTTGATTTTCCTCCTCAGATATGTGCATTATGTAGATGCATTCATGATTGGAATAATAGAATTGTTGTTTCCCCTACTCTTGTTGTTGCTAGCTAAGTTCCATTCGGGGACGAATGTTCTGAAGGGGGAGATATTGCAACACCTCAGTTTTTGAAAGAGAAAATTTTTAAGTTTTGGCATAGAGTCACTTTCTACGGATGCACTCTACGTGTCGTAGACCAGTTGACAAACCTTAGAATGTATCCGTAGAAAGAGGGTAAAATCTTTTGAAAGTTAGGTCTTTGAAGTCGAGTCTACGTGCTAATAGGACGGACCGTAGGTCTTTCCACGGACCGTAGAAAGGTCTCGCCAAAGTGCTCCAAGCTTGGTCAAATTTCTGAGGGTCAAGTTGGGTTTTACGGGTTGGACCTACGGATCGTAGGATGGCCTGCGGGCCGTAGATCGAAGTCGTAGAATGTGTCCTAAATTTTTGGGTTTCTGAAGTTTTCTACGGTTCAACAGGATGGTCCGTAGGAACTCTTACGACCGTAGGTTGGAACCGTAGACTTTATTCGGCAGTTATTTTCCACGGGTTTTTGTGTCTTTTCCCAAATTTTTAAAGTCTTTTTAATTACGACTTTGCCCCTAAATTGACCCACTATATAAGTCTTTCTACCCAAATTTTCCTTCATTAATTACATTCCCAATTTCCCAAATAATTCTCTCTCTAGAGAGTGCTCTCAATTATCAAGGAAGAAGAAGGGCTAGGATCCTCCATTGAAGGTCATTGATTTATAGAAATTTCTTGTGGGCTTTGTTGAGGTATGTTAGCATTCATCATTAGGGTCCTTTCCTCCATTGGGTCATTAGTTTACTTCAATTTTCAAGATTCAATTCCCCAAATTGAGTTAGGGTTTTTGATCAATTCTTATGGGTTCTTCAATTATGATTCCAATTGTTGATTTTATGATTCTTAGTGGAAGATCTAGTGTGATAAAGTAATTTAGTGCACGATCTAACATGATTTATATGATTTAAGTAGAAATTGTATGAACCCATGCATGAGCCATGATTCCTAGTTATGAATTCATGATGAAGTATGATCCATGCATTTATGAACTTATTAAATTGATGAAAATATGCATGATTCTAGTGATTGCATTATTCTAAGATGAATTGACATGTACCCATACTAGATCATGATTTATGAACATACGAATAGCTTGCATAAGAGATGCATGTATATGAATAGCTTGCATAAGAGATGCATGTATATGAATAGCTTGCATAAGAGATGCATGTTTCATGATAATTATGCATATATCTGCTAGGGTGCATATAGATGATGGCATCCATGAGTTGTGAAAAGGTTTTCTTCACAATAAGCTAAGAATATGAATGTGAAAGGTTTTCTCACTTAAATTAGGGTTCATGTGGTTGAAAGGCTTTCTCAACTATGAATCGATCAGGAGCTATTCTAATGACGTAAGCTTGGTGCAAGCCCATGGTAGTTTAAAC
The DNA here is from genome assembly GCA_018342035.1 of Solanum appendiculatum. NCBI lineage: Eukaryota > Viridiplantae > Streptophyta > Magnoliopsida > Solanales > Solanaceae > Solanum > Solanum appendiculatum. The sequence goes on along the minus strand of JAGDQO010001339.1, from coordinate 1,054 downwards.
GTCTTGATATGATCTTAGCTTTGATTTGGTAACCCTAGATGTACCTCTTCCGTGGTTAAAATATGAATAAGCTTAATTGACTATTTCGTGGGATTTTACTTAGCACCGAGCGGGCTTATGGGATGAAGGTTTTCGTTTAGCATCCGTGGACCTTTAGTAGCAATCCCTAAGTCCCATAAATATGTGCCTCACAGGTTTTGTCTCATATAGACACACAACTATTGGATCCATGTAAGCTACAGATTTATGGTCCTTACCTTGGCAAGTAAGACACCCTTTCTAGTGGTGTGGGGTATACATCACTCTCATTTTTGGTGTGTGGTAGACACTGAATTCCATGTTATAGCTAGCATGGTGTATGCCGGTTAAACGTAAAAATCACATAATAATGAACTAGGGTGCTAGAAGTATCTCATGAGACAAGACTTATGATATGACTAGCTTCCATTGACCATGCTTATGCATTGAGTTCCTAACCCTATTGTCACATGATTTAGTTTGGTCATTGCATGTTCATGATGATATCTCATTATCATGATTTCCTATATGAAAGCATCTCATTGGCATGATTTATGTGATTATATGCATTTGCTTCATACTTAGTACATTCCACATACTAATGCATACTTGTGCCTACATTCTCTTATAATGTAGGGTGAGACAGTCATCCTTCGCACTCTCGTGGTTAGTTGTTTTCAGAGTTTGAGTTATCAGCCCTGGTGAGTCCTCATGCTTCGGGGACTCAGAGACTTTATTGCTATTCTTTACTTTAAGTTTCAGACTTGTATATGATGTGCGGGTTACGTCCCGATCATTCTAATTTATTAGATGGCTTTTGAGACATAGTCGAGACTTCTGCTTGTAAACTCTTACTTGTATGAGATTGTCTATTTCTTTCCCCCATTTTTGTCTTTACCTTATGTATAAGTATGCTAAGTGGCTTGTGTGGGGTCTTTCAGGGTCCTATACGCCATGTCAACCTAGGGGTTACTTTGGGTCATGTCATGAAGGTCCACGCTTGCAGTGATAGGAGTGCGTTCGCTGAACCTAATCT